>JAWQEG010008930.1:30000-32500 GCA_033782935.1 Petrolisthes cinctipes
TTTTTTTTTTTTATAATTATATATTTAGTGCAACATCTATTATAGTCAGCAATTTTTTTCTATATAATATTATTTAGTACAACATCTAACAGTCAGCAATCGTCTTTTTTTCACATATATATTTTGTAAAACATCTATTAATCAGCAATCTTTTTTTATATATATATTTAGTACAACATCTATATATTAGTCAGCAATGATTAGAAATGTGTTAAAGAGGAGTTACTTTAGACAGTCCTTGTATCCCTTTTCCTGATCATTTGCTTTCATTTTCTTCCTTTGCAGATGAGATGACATAACTTTATCTGTCTGTGTCAGTAATATTGGTTGATAAGATTCACTCTCACGATGGCTTACTTTCATTCCCCACGTTGTAGGACTTTTGACCGTAACTGAACCTCCTCCTGTATAAATCTCTCACACACACACACACACACACACACACACATCTTTATAGTTACTACAAAACCCTTAATTAAGGACCCTGTGAACGTGTACAAGAGTTGGGGACTTCTGATTCCTCCTGACTATGCCACGAAACAAGCTCATTCCATATAGGTGTGTGTGTGAGTTTCATGGCAATATATTTTGAAGGACTCATTTATCTCCAATTTTCTGACTACATCACAGGGTCCCTTAAACATAGAATAGGACAGGACACGTCGCCTCTACACTCACACACACACACACATAAACACACACACACACACACACACACACACACACACACACACACACACACACACACACACACATACATTTACTACAAAACCTTTAATTTATTTTAGTTTCCCTCTGACGTTTTTTATATTCAATTTTCTGACTACATCACAGGGTCCCTTAGATTATAATTATTGGTTCCTTCCCTCTGGCGTTTGGTTGGTTGGTTGGTGGAGGGAACCGAGTTGAAAGTCCCACATACATTTCTCATACACCCTAATGGAACCAACAGTAAAACACACGTAGCCATAGTGACTCTCTGACCCCAGTACATGTGACGAGAATTATAGTGAAGATGGGAACGAGCTGGATGGGGGGTGGTAGTGGTGGTGTTGATAGTAGTTAGGAAAGTGGTGGTGTTGGTGGTGGTGGTGGTTATGGAGATAGGATTGTGTGGTGGTAGTGGTGATGGTAGTGGAAGTAGTAGTGATAGTGATAGTGGTAGTGGTAGTAGTGGTAGTGGTTAGGAGTGTGTGGTGGTAGTGATAGTAGTGGAAGTGGTAGTAGTGGTAGTGGATAGGAGTGGGTGGTAGTAGTGATAGTGGTAGTGGAAGCAGTGGTAGTACTTAGGGAGATAGGAATGGGTGGTGGTAGTGATAGTAGTGGAAGTGGTGGTAGTGGAAGTGGTAGCAGTGGTAGTAGTTAGAGAGAATGGAGTGGTGGGTTGGTAGTAGTGGCTAAGGGTTCTAATGGGGAGTTAATAATGTGTAATCCTCTCTACCATTTATTTTTTTATTTCGTGGGAATTATTATGAAAGTAAGGACGTCTTTCCCTTCCATTACTACACCCACCCTCCAACCCTTTACTTACCTACTTACCTACTTACACCTGCTTTACTTACTTACTTACTTACTTACAGACCTTAATTATCCTTCCTTCCTTCCTTCCTTCCTTCCTTCTCCACACCTTTCCTCTCCTTCCTTTCTTCTTTCCTTCCTTCACCACACCTTTCCCCTCCTTCCTTCATTGCCCACACCTTGCCCATCATTCCTTCCTTCCTTGCCCACACCTTGCCCATCCTTCCTTCTTTCCTTGCCCACACCTTGTCCCTCCTTCCTTCCCCACACCTTACCCCTTCATTCTTCGTTTCTTCCTTCCTTCCTTCCTTCATTCCCCACACCTTTCCCCTCATTCCTTCCTTGCCCACACCTTGCCCCTCCTTCCTTCCTTCCCCACACCTTTCCCCTTCTTTCTTCCTTCCTTCCTTACTTCCTTTTTCATACATTGCCCATTCTTTCTTCCTTCCTTCCTTCCTTCCTTCCCCACACATTTCCCCTTCTTCCTTCCTTCCTTCCCTCCTTGCCCACACCTTGCCCCTCCTTCGTTACCTATACCCCTCCAGTAATGGCCTTGAGTTGATGCTCGAGTGATGAGTTGGAGGTTAACCGCCCCCTCTCTTGTGTCTCTCTAACCTCCCCCCCCCCTCACCCCTCAAACTGTACCCCCTCCCCATCAATACCCCTCCATCATCCCCCTCCACTACCATCACACCCCCTCCATCATCCCCATCACTCCATTACCATCACCCCTACATCCCTCCACCACCACCACCACCTCTTCTATTATTCTCTTCCCATACCACCACCACCACCACCCCTACATCACCCCTCCACCACCACCACCACCCCTCCACTCCATCATCCCCTCCACCACCACCACCACCACCACCTTGTTTCTCCACCTTCCCATACACTTAACACACACACACACACACACACACACTCCCTTTTACCACATCTTCATTCTTCCCTTACACTTAATACACACACACACACACAC
>JAWQEG010008931.1:0-2500 GCA_033782935.1 Petrolisthes cinctipes
ATATCTGTGTGTATGTATGTATGTATATCTGTCTGTGTGCGTGTATGTATATCTGTCTGTGTGCGTGTATGTATATCTGTCTGTGTGTGCTTGTATGTATAACTGTCTGTGTGTGTGTGTATGTATGTATATCTGTGTGTGTGTACAAATAAATAATCTTCGCTGTTTTTCCAAGCTTATATTTCCATACTGTTAAGCTTATATTTCCAGCCTGAAGCTTATATTTCCAGCCTGTGAAGCTTATATTTCCAGCCTGTGGCTTATATTCCATACTGAAGCTTATATTTGCAGCCTGTGAAGCTTATATTTGCAGCCTGTGAAGCTTATATTACCATACAGTTCAGCTTATATTTCCATACTGCACTGTATAACCTGGCTGGGCATTGGACTTTTGACACCAATTTTTTTTTTTTTTTTTTTTTTTTTTTTTTTTTTTTTTCTATACTGTACGTATGTTTTTTTATACTGTACAGTCGGCAAAAAAAGTTTTGTTACCATCCTTTTAATAGTGTGATGTAATGTTGGTAGGCCTGGCGTGACGTGAGTGTCTTATATATATACCTGAGTCACCCCATGTGTTCCTCAGTGTCTTATATATATACCTCCATCACCACATGTGTTCCTCAGTGCCATATATTGGGCAGGGAAGTAGGAATGATGTTCTTTACCCAGTGCTACTTTTTCTGGGTATTTCACGGTTATTCTTGTTCTAAAATACTCCAAACGTATTTCTTTATATTTAATGATGAATAGTTAAATAGCAAGAGTTCTTGAACACTCAAAATTTAATTTAAAATCAGCTAAACTTTTGATATAAAAAAAGTTGTCACTGCTGCGGCCCGAGTATTATCGGCGGGGCGAAGAAGATATGCGTCCCGGACTTCTCAGATGACACAAGGCACGGCTGCCCAGTGGGTGGAGTACCAACCCTAAACCGTTTACCCATGTTAAAATTAACTTAGGGGTAGTAATGAAGCTTTTTTGCCGACTGTATGTATGTTTTTTTTTTTTCTTCCCTCAATGTACCTGTGTTTTTTTTTTGTCCTCAATACTGTACCTGTTTTTTTTTTCCCTTTATACTGTACCTATGTTTTTTTTTTCCCCCTGTATACTGTACGTGTGTTTATTTCAGTGACCACGAGGGAGGTAATGTTTCTGCACACACTACACACTTGGTTGGTTCAGCACTGTCAGACCCATACCTGTGTTTTGCTGCTGGTATGTGTGGTCTGGCCGGTCCTCTACACGGCCTGGCTAACCAAGAGGTAAACAAAAAACTCCTACCGTTAAAATTAAGGGGGTGCGGGGGTAGGGGGACAGGCTTGGGGGGGGGTTTAAGGGAGTGCAGGAGTAGGGGACAGGTTTGGGGGGGTGCGGGAGTAGGGGGACAGGCTTGGGGGGGTTTAAGGGAGTGCAGGAGTAGGGGGACAGGCTTGGGGGGTGTGGGAGTAGAGGGACAGGCTTGGGGGGTGCGGGAGTAGGGGGGACAGGCTTCGGGGAGGTGCAGGAGTAGGGGGACAGGCTTGGGGGGGGGTGTGGGAGTGGGGGGACAGGCTTGGGGGGGGGGGAGTAGGGGACAGGCTTGGGGGGGGGAGTAGGGGACAGGCTTGGGGGGGTGCGGGAGTAGGGGGACAGGCTTGGGGGGTGCGGGAGTAAGGGGACAGGCTTGGGGGGGGGTGCGGGAGTAGGGGGACAGGCTTGGAGGGTGCGGGAGTAGGGGGACAGGCTTGGGGGGGGTTAGGGGGGTGTGGGAGTAGGGGGACAGGCTTGGGGGGGGTGCGGCAGTAGGGGGACAGGCTTGGGGGGGGTGCGGGAGTAGGGGGACAGGCTTGGGGGGGGTACGGGAGTAGGGGGACAGGCTTGGGGGGGGGGTGCGGGAGTAGGGGGACAGGCTTGGGGGGTGCAGGAATAGGGGGACAGTCTTGGGGGGGGGGGGTTAGGGGGGTGCGGGAATAGGTTACAGGCTTTCTACCCACCCCAAGCCTGTCCCCTACTCCCGCAACCCCCTAACTCCCCCCCAAGCCTGTCGCCTATTCCCGCACCCCCCAAGCCTGTCCCCCTACTCCTGCACCCCCCAAGCCTGTCCCCCTACTCCCGCAACCCCCTAACTCCCCCCCCCCCCCCCAAGCCTGTCCCCCAACCCCCCTCCCCAGTGTTAGCTCGTCTCTTACAATCAGACCTTTTTATGTTATGTTTACAAATACCATAGAATACTAAATAAGCCTTTCCTAACTAACAAATATTTCTCGTGTAGATGACAAAACATTATGCTTATTTAATTTTTATTATTATTATTATTATTATTATTTTTATTATTATTATTATTTTTTTTTTTTTTTTTTTTTTTTTTTTTTTTTAAGCTCTTACAATCAGACCTTTTTATTATGTTTACAAATACCATAGAATACTAAATAGGCCTTTCATAACTAACAAATATTTCTAGTATAGATGACAAAACAGTATATTTATCTAATTATTATTATTATTATTATTATTATTA
>JAWQEG010008931.1:7500-15000 GCA_033782935.1 Petrolisthes cinctipes
AAGGCCTTGTTGATGTTTAGAATTATCTAGAGAAATTAGAAGACATGTTAATTTATTGAGTAGATGAATAAACACCACATTATTATTATTATTATTATTATTACTATTATTATTATTATTGATGAGTAGATGAATGAACACCACATTATTATTATTATTATTATTTTTATTATTATTATTATTATTGATGAGTAGATGAATAAACACCACATTATTATTATTATTATTACTATTATTATTATTATTATTATTACTATTATTATTATTACTATTATTATTATTACTATTATTATTATTATTATTATTAGTGTTATTGATAATGAGTAGATGAATGAAAACCACTATTATTATTATTATTATTATTATTATTATTATTAGTGTTATTGATTATGTTAATTTTAACCCAAATTCAAACATAGGTATAAGATGTTTCATTAATTATTTATGGGAATAATAATAATAATATGCTCTTGGTAAATTGGAGCATCTTGATTCCTCCAAAGTATGCCAAGAACCTGTACAGTAAACAATTATTTTACACCGGGATTATTCATTATTACCTCATTAATTAAACTACAAGATTCATTATGTAAATTATCTCGGTTATACACATATATATATATATATACTGTACACACATATGTATATATACACACATGTATATATACACATATATATACGCATATATATATATACATGCATATATATATATATATACACGCATATATATATATATATACACGCATATATATATATATATACACGCATATATATATATATATACACGCATATATATATACACGCATGTATATACACACATATATATATACGCACATATACACACACTTAATATATACACACACATATATACACACACGCTCACACACTTATACACATTTACACATTGACACCTCAAACCAAAAGTCGTATACCGACGGCTTAGTTACACACACACACACACACACATTCATTTACACGCACACGCACACACACACACACACATTCACATTCACACAGTTACAAGTACAGTATAATATATGAGTTCGTCTTATTTTTAACCATCTTATTTATTTTTTTGGATGACTTAACAATATAGTCACACTTATAGTTTGTCCCACATTAATAAAAAAAAAATAATAATAATAATCAGTCTGCAAGAATAACTACAATTATTTTTTATTTTTTTTATTTTTTTTCAATGAGCATGATGCAGTGTTGCCAACTACTACTACTGTACATAATGCAGTGTTGCCAACTACTACTGTACATAATGCAGTGTTGCCAACTACTACTACTGTACATAATGCAGTGTTGCCAACTACTACTACTGTACATAATGCAGTGTTGCCAACTACTACTACTGTACATAATGCAGTGTTGCCAACTACTACTACTGTACATAATGCAGTGTTGCCAACTACTACTACTGTACATAATGCAGTGTTGCCAACTACTACTACTGTACATAATGCAGTGTTGCCAACTACTACTACTGTACATAATGCAGTGTTGCCAACTACTACTACTGTACATAATGCAGTGTTGCCAACTATGGGATAATGAATGAAGACAACTGATTCCTCCAAACTGTGCCAAAGGATATTATTGTAAATTAATTGTAACTCATTTAAATAAAGGGTTTGGTTTTTTTGTGACAATGTGGAGGAATCGGTCGGCTTTGGATCAGTAATAAACATGATTTTTATTATTATTATTATTTACCCAGTATTATTATTATTATTATTTACCCGGTATTATTATTATTATTATTTACCCGGTATTATTATTATTATTATTTACCCGGAATTATTATTATTATTATTATTTACCCGGAATTATTATTATTATTTACCCGGAATTATTATTATTATTATTATTATTATTTTTTTTTTTTTTTTTTGAACCATGATAATTTTTTTTTTTTTTTTTTTTTCCTCCATGTGAGAAAATAATTTATAATGAAAGGCCCGTGAAAATTTTTGCAATTCAGCACACGGTTATATAATTATTAAGTTAATGAAAAGATGGATGCAGTAAATTATTATTATTATTATTTTTTTATTTTTTTATTATTATTATTATTATTATTATTTTTTTTTTTTTTTTTTTTTTTTTTTTTTTTTTTGAAAGAATTGTTTAAATTTTCTTGATAAAATTTATAGATGAGTTTAAATAATTTCATCTTTTGGCTCTTTATAATATACATGGTGCCTGTACGTCATTCCTTGGGCTGTATGCAAGAATATTCATGGTGTTGTCGTCGTCATCGTTGGTATAGATACGATGGCTCCGTACTGTGTCTGTGGAGTCATCGTACCACACCACACCACACCACCATAGTAAACACCACCACACCACCATACCATAGTAAACACCACACCACACCACACGACCATAGTAAACACCAACACCACACCACCATAGTAAACACCACCACTATCACCACCATAGTAAACACCACACCACACCACCATAGTAAACACCACCACCACCACCATAGTAAACACCACCACCATAGTAAACACCACACCACCATAGTAAACACCACCACCACCATCAGTGTTATTCTTGCATACAAACCCAATATTATCAGACTCGGAAATTGTGTCCAGAGAGTTTACGTTATAACCTGCAAAAAGGTGTTGTAGGATTGGTAGGAGGTGGGGGGGTGGGCAGGGGCGGGGGGTATACTCACTCACTCCCTACCTACCTGTCTGTCTATCTAGGTGGGATGGGGGCGGGGGGGTACCATCACTCCCTCCCTCCCTGTCTATATCTGGGGGGACGGGTGGGGGCGGGGGTATACTCACTCCCTCCCTGTCTATATCTGGGTGGGGTGGAGGGGGGTATATACTCACTCCCTCCCTGTCTATCTATCTGTCTGCTGGGGGGTAACCATAATATGTATATAACTGTACATTTGTTAAGACACCAACTGAAATACTTTTATTATAAGGAGTACAAAAATATATAATCATGGTTTTTTTAATTTACCTCCTCACCAAAAATTTATCCGGTCGTTGAATTAGTTTATTATTATTATTATGCATTGTTGAATTTAATTATAGAAAAATTTTACTATGTGAATTTTTTTCACTATGGGAAAATTTTACTATGGGAATTTTTTTAAGTATGGGAAAATTTTACGATGTGATTTTTTTTTTTAAGTATGGAAAAATTTTACTATGAGAATTTTTTTAACTATGGGAAAATTTTACTATGTGAATTTTTTTTTCTAAGTATGGGAAAATTTTACTATAGGAATTTTAAATATGGGAATTTTAAGTATGAGAAAATTTTATTATGGGAATTTTTTTAAGTATGGGAAAATTTTATAATGAATTTTTTTTCTAAGTATGGGAAAATTTTACTATGAGAATTTTAAATATGGGAATTTTTTTAAGTACGGGAAAATTTTACTATGGAAATTTTTTAAATATGGAAAAATTTTATTATGAGAATTTTTTTAAGTATGGAAAAAACTATATAATAATAAGTAATATATAGATAATTACTACACTATAATTAATTATATTTAAAAGGAAAAAAGAACAAGTGAAACAAATAATTGAAAAATAGGCTTTATTTAAACACGAGGAAATCTAAGTAAGTAAGTAAACGTAATAATTATTCAGTCAGCAGAAGTTAATTAATATTAAACCTGTACAAAAAAAAAAAATGGATATATGTACAACTCTCTTAATTTATTCAACCATATTCTCTCTCTCTCTCTCTCTCTCCTTTTCATTTATTCAACCATATTCTCTCTCTCTCTCTCTCTCTCTCTCCTTTTCATTTATTCAACCATATTCTCTCTCTCTTTTCATTTATTCAACCATATTCTCTCTCTCTCTCTCTCTCTCTCTCTCTCTCTCTCTCTCTCTCTCTCTCTCTCTCTCTTCTTTTCATTTATTCAACCATATTCTCTCTCTCTCCATTTATTCAACCATATTCTCTCTCTCTCTCTCTCTCTCTCTCTCTCTCTCTTCTTTTCATTTATTCAACCATATTCTCTCTCTCTCTCTCTCTCTCTCTCTCTCTTTTCATTTATTCAACCATATTCTCTCTCTCTCTCTCTCTCTCTCTCTCTCTCTCTCTCTCTCTTACTATAATATATTGCACAGGGATCACATTTATTTCATTCTCATCGACATTCTGAAACAAATTAAACAAGTGGTCTGAAGCAGTGGGTTCGAAGCCTCAATATCGGCATATAATGAATGAATCCTAAAAACAAAACATTGAGTATTATAAATATTAGTATTATTTTTTTTTTTTTACATAAAGATGGAGTCACACATATTATTACTAATTTCTCGGTGGATTTAATTTTTTTTTTTTTTTTTTTTGTATGCTCGAGACCCCTTTTTTTATTTTTTTTATTATTTTCATTACATTTATTATATAGTTTTTCACCCTATTTATTTTTATTAATTAATGTCTAAAGTCAAATAGTACTCCCAGTGTGACGTCATCTTTAATGCATGATGCCCATAGAAATATTATTATTATTATTATTATTATTATTATATGTTCGTAACCCACTACTTGACCACTCGAAATTCCCGCCAAAAATCGGTCAACAAAACTTTCACATTCGAGTAGAAAAAAAAAAAAAAAAAAAAAAAAAAACATTTATTCCATGCATACACTCGTGCACTCAGCTTACCATTACGGTAGACTTAAACTAAAACTATATTTGCTATAAATCTATATTTGAACTAAGACGCAGATTTATAATAACATCTGTGTACTACTGACGACTATAATAATAATAATAATATCATGCAACAAATAACGTACAAGCAACATAATTATATACGTAGCCACTCCATTTATATATACTGTATAATATATATATATATATTATTCGGGTTATTTTTAAGGCTGAGTAAATACAACCTATATAATAATAATAATAATAATAGAAATCTACAACAACAGTACAATGAGTTTCCCTGCATTCGTACTTGGAAGAAAAGTTTTATAAAAACAGAATTACTTCCTACAATAATGGTTTTCAGTAGTACGCGTAACAACATACCATGAGATAAAAAAGAAAACAAGAAAGGTGGGTAAAAAGTTGAAAACAATATTACATGAGAAGAAGGTAATAATTAATTGACTGATGATTCTAACATCGATTTTAGTAGAAGTTGTAAAAAGGAGTCTTAATTTATTTATTTATATACTTTATCAAACGCTATTTCCATCTACTAAAAGATTTATTAAGCGGGTATCACACAGGCACTTTTTCCAGCGACACCATTTTCGATGACATGTCGCGGGAAACGGGAGATTAAATTTTTTAGGACGACGAGGTGTCCACGGAAACTATTGAAAACTGTCGGCGATTTTCTACGACAGGGAAAAAGTCATTGAAAGTCTATAGTGAATAATATTGTATGGAAATTATTATTATGGCATTTAAGTAGTGTTAGGTAAATCCCCGCGACAGGGAAAAAGTAATTGAAAGTCTATAGTGAATAATATTGTATGGAATATATTATTATGGAATATTATGATTTAAGTAGTGTTAAGTATCATTATTTGAATATAGAAATTGTATTCCTAGATCTTATATATCATATACACCGAATTTAACTGTTAAATATGAGCATGGAACATTGATTTGATTTTGGGGTTGGTTTACATTTCTGGTCCAAACTTCTTTCCTCTTTCTTCTTCTTCCAAAACAATAACACATGCTCCAACAGCTAAAATGGCTTAGTTAATTAATGGTGTCCATCCTTGGTTATTTAGTTTTTATAACACATGCTCCAACAGCTAAAATGGCTTAGTTAATTAATGGTGTCCATCCTTGGTAATTTAGCTTTTATAACACATACTCCAACAGCTAAAATGGCTTAGTTAATTAATGGCGTCCATCCTTGGTAATTTAGCTTTTATAACACATACTCCAACAGCTAAAATGGCTTAGTTAATTAATGGCGTCCATCCTTGGTAATTTAGCTTTTATAACACATACTCCAACAGCTAAAATGGCTTAGTTAATTAATGGCGTCCATCCTTGGTAATTTAGCTTTTGTGACGGAGTGTTTGGGTTGTCGCAGGAAAAAAGCCACCGCGTGTGATACCTCCTTTAGTATATAGATAAATATAGTCTTACTTTTTATTGATAAATCCTTGTGACTTTGACATTTAATCATTCGAACTGTAGCATAATTTCTTTCATATGAATATAGACATAATATTATCAACTACAACTATCAAGATTATATAAACATTGTTGGTCAAAAAGAATGAAGGTTGTTAATTAAATGTGTGTGTGTGTGTGTGTGTGTAATATAGTTCCAACATTAAAAAAAGCGTAGAAATTGTTTTGTTTACAATATTATAACGTGCATTTCTTAAAAACTTAACACTGATTAATTATATTGCGCGGGGAAGTGGTTTGTGTACATTAATTTTATGCTCAATTAATTAACAAGCGCGGGAAATGTTTACTTTAATTTTACGCGCCATTAATTAAAAGACGCGGGAAAGTGGGTTTGTTGACATTAGATTTACGCGCCATTAATTAAAAAGCGCGGGAAAGTGGTTTGTTTACATTAATTTTACGCGCCATTAATTAAAAGGCGCGGGAAAGTGGGTTTGTTTACATTAATTTTACGCGCTATCAATTGAAAAGCGCGGGAAAATGGGTTTGTTTACATTATATTTACGCGCCATTAATTAAAAAGCGCGGGAAAATGGGTTTGTTGACATCATTACTTTTACGTGTTGACATTAATTTTACGCGCCATTAATTAAAAAGCGCGGGAAAGTGGGTTTGTTTACATTATATTTACGCGCCATTAATTAAAAAGCGCGGGAAAGTGGTTTGTTTACATTACATTTACGCGCAATTAATTAAAAGGCGCAGGAAAATGGGTTTGTTGACATGATATTTACGCGCCATTAATTAAAAAGCGCGGGAAAATGGGTTTGTTTACATTATATTTACGCGCCATTAATTAAAAAGCGCGGGAAAGTGGGTTTGTTGACATCATTAATTTTACGTGTTGACATTAATTTTACGCGCCATTAATTAAAAAGCGCGGGAAAGTGGGTTTGTTTACATTATATTTCCGCGCCATTAATTAAAAAGCGCGGGAAAGTGGTTTGTTTACATTACATTTACGCGCCATTAATTAAAAAGCGCGGGAAAATGGGTTTGTTGACATTAGATTTACGCGCCATTAATTAAAAAGCGCGGGAAAGTGGTTTGTTTACATTACATTTACGCGCCATTAATTAAAAAGCGCGGGAAAGTGGTTTGTTGACATAATATTTACGCGCCATTAATTAAAAGGCGCGGGAAAGTGGGTTTCTTGACATCATTAATTTTACGTGTTTACATTAATTTTACGCGCCATCAATTAAAAAGCGCGGGAAAGTGGGTTTGTTGACATTACATTTACGCACCATTAATTAAAAAGCGCGGGAAAATGGGTTTGGTTACATATTTAATAAAAAAAAGCGGGAAAGTGGGTTTGT
>JAWQEG010008932.1:0-17783 GCA_033782935.1 Petrolisthes cinctipes
GTAAATATGTGTGTGAAAATTGGTATGCAAATGGATGTATAAGTTGATTACGTGAGTTGATGTGTAAGTAGGTTCGTAAGCAGGTATGAAGATAATATAAGTAGTTTGAAGTACCGGGTATGTAAGTAGAAATGAACATCTACGGTATGTAAATTTATTTATAAGTATATCAAAATAGATGTGTAAGTAGGTATGTAAGTACTGTGTTACCATGACTACTTAATTAAATAGTTGCTGTCATGCATCCACACCATACTTTATTACTGACATGTCTACTTAAACATACCTACTACTTACATATTGATTTAGTTAGTTAATACCTACTTACATGGATAATTACTGTACATATCTATTTCCATACCTACCTACCCTTTTATACCTACTAACATAAGCACTCTGGGCCCATTATTGCAAAGCGGATATTAACGTTACAAATACAGGTATACAATTATATATGATCTGACAATTCTGAGAACATGGCCTGTGTCAGACAAGAGAGAAGGCTATGTACAGTCAGCCTCAGGAAGTCGTATACAGAACATTGACTAAAATGGGTGTTTATTCTGCACATACTGTAGGCATTGTTCTACTGACTGATTCAAGTATTACCCAAATAACATTACTAGGAATGTTAGGTGTTAGAAAATTGATGTACAAAATTTCTAGTTGTTACGAAACCTTGATGTCACAGAGGTGTATACAAATTCCAGAAGCCGACTGTACAAATTCTGATCCAATACAGATTCCGTGTACAAAGGCAGCTACTGGGTCAGAACAGGGTCAGGTGTGTGTCTTGCAAAACAATGGTTGTCTCTATACTGACTGACTGTTGACAGATTGATTATTTGATTGAATTATATTAGGAGACGCAACAGCGAGGTCATGTTGCGCCCGAGGTAGAAGGTGATTAATAATTATTAAGAGGTGGGACAGCAAGCACAAAAGGTAACTAATTAAAAAAGGGTCAATTGGAGAAGTGAAAGCCCCTTTTAGTCGCTTGTTACGACTAGCAGTGGTACCGGGGAGGTATTCGTAGCCCCCCCAACCCCAGGGGGGGACTGTTGACAGAACCTACTATAATATACTGAAGGTGTTATTGAGAAATTGGTACTACAAGGTTTATAGCATAGGCATAAGCAAGAAACACACATATAGATGAAGAAGGAATCGGGTATGTAGTTAGACAATCACATGTTATATATATATAGGAAATAGCTCAATCTCCCCCTCTTACTGTTATCAAAGCTGATTACTTTGATGGCCTGTTACTCCATGCTTCCCATTTACATTATTACTCACACACATACACAAACACATATACAAACACATGCACTTACATATACACATGTTCACAAACACCTACAAATTCATGCGCACACATAAATGGACATGGAAGAACGAATGCAAACACACGCACATACATAAACACTCCCATACACATAAACACACATACACCCACATATACCTTACTTCACGATCTCAAATTGTATACATTCCTACTTCTTATATATATTTGATACATTGCTACTCAAATCGGATAGATTAGGCAAGAATGATCGTTGAAAATTGATGTGTTAGACGATTATAATATTCAGCAAAGGTTTTGATACAAATATTGGATCATGACATTTCAGAGACATGCTTAGGCAACTTATATACATGAACATTACATGTAACATTTTATGCATGGGTTCATCCACTAACATACAGGACATTCAATAATAAACGTTCAAATTTTACACATATCATCGGTCAAGCTTTCTTACAGTTTGATGCCCACATGCATTTATAATAATCATCGCACTGGGACGTACGGCTGGCGGAACATGGCTACACAAAGCTTATGTTGCCAGTTCCCAGAATCTCACCTAATGAGCGTTCAGAGGGAACTTACGAGGCCTCTCGGGTGAATCTTGAAGAATGAGAGGCAGAGACAAAAATTCACCAGCCTTGACTCTATCAATGATGTCCTGACGCTTCCTAGAGATGTAGACAAACTGGGAGGTGTCAGCGCATCTCCAAACCCCAGTCACGATACTCATGAAGCCTCGACATCAGCATTCACTCGACATCATTAAAAATACTGCATGAAGCATCGTCGTCCACGTAGCCTTGATATATACATGCAAGGACGACACATAATTGCTGGCACTGGTTAGGGAGTATTTCGTAGCGTGTTTCGGGTTCTGAGACCGTAATTAGTGCGTGATATGACCCTCATTCATCATTTCACTACCTGGAAAGTCCTGCCAAAACAAGCAAGTCGATTAAACTTGAACGTTAGCAAGGTAAAACTACAAAGATAAAGGATACGTCGCAAAATTAACAAAAAACAGACGACCTCATGGCATTTCTATATTTAATGATTATGTACTGTACTGTATATGCTGTATAGCTGGAACTGGGGTCTGCTATATTGTTGTAAAAAATAATGCTTGCAAACTCGCAGAAATAATGGCTACTTGAAATCACTTGGTAAAAACGGAAGCAATCAAACTTCTGCTTAAATTACAAGAATTTTAACTACTTGAAAAATATGAAAACTAAGAAATAAAAATATGAAATAGCCATTGGAATTTTTTTTATATAAATGACAATAAAATGAATACCCAAAAATTCATTCCTAAAAAAAAAAAAAAAAAAAAATTCGGGGTTTCAAAATATTTTTATGAAGTAGCTTTCTCTCGCGGTTACGGTTCGGTGCTTCGAGGGAATATTTGTTGGTTCTATCAATGCCGTATATTGGCTGGTGAATTTTTGCATTGTGGGGCTGTGGATATTGTCGGTGTGTGTGTGTGTGTGTGTGTCTGTGTGTGCGTGGACCGTATGCAAGAACATCTGTGGTGTTGACAATGGTGGGGTACAGTCACGGTCAATAGTCCTGCAACACCTTCCAATGAAAAAAAAAAAAAAAATGAAAAATGAATAAAAAAAAAAAAAAACTTCCAATGAGATGGCTTCGAAAATTGATCCGAAACTAATAGCTGTTGGTTTGGAATATTGGTTCATAAGATTCACTCAAATGGTTCGCTTTTATTCACCAGTGGCAGGACTTTTGACCATGACTGTACCAGAATAAATAATGGCTCTGTTGTTTGTCTATGGAGTCATCGTACCGGAACCACACCATCGTAAACACCATGAATGTTCCTGAATACGGCCTCGTGTCATGGTTGTCCTGTATATATGTGTATTGTGGATTTGTGTATTATGAGTAAATATGTACAGTCACGAGCATAAGTTTATTTACCCCCATGGCGAGAATGAGGTCGAAGTCGTAGTTGGAGATGGGCCAGGCAAACGAACACTTGGAGTCAGTCAGTAAGTCATGCAGGCGTAAATTTTCTTGGATTAAAGTAAGTGAACAACACCTCTAATGACATAAAGCATCATCCGAGCATTATGATCTGGCCTTTTTTTGTTCGTCTATTGAACTCTATTCCATCTTCAACCACGACTTAGATCTCACTTTCGCCAGGTGGGTCAAGAAATTTATGCTCGTGACTATATTCGTACACACGCTGTTGTTTTCGAGGGAATACAACATATAGAAAATGTAAGTCTACGTAACTGCAATACAACAAGTTTATATGGTTTGTTGTTTTGCAATCACAGAGTCACTTTGTAGACCATTCATTCTAGTATAATTCCAGAATAATTACCTCTCTTTCCATATAGCCTATGTAAGAATTATACATTACATATACATTATATAAATCTCCAGGTACACACCCACATACACTACAGACACTCTATATGTAAACCACTTTACAATCACATCCCCTTATTGACCATTATGAAGGAGATTAGTGTTAAGCCCAAATATCTAAACTAAAATGTCTCTGAGAAGTTATGTTTTATAATAATAATAATTATCATCTCCGATATCGGAGGTTGACTTTAACTATCGTACTCTCTTTCTTGTGTCAGTATAGCCATATGGACCAATTCTTAGCCTTTGGGTTAAACCGTTTAGCCATGCATGGACTGACATCCGAACAGACAGACAGACAGACGAAACACGCGTGGTAGATTATTAGGCTATAGATTATTCAGTACCAGAGGTAACATAGCTACACGTTACTCCCCCACAGTACTGTCACACAAAGGAATTTTGTGGCAAGGTGATAGTGCAAAGGTAAAATGACAGGGTGGTGGAATGGTTATGTAAAATATTGCAGCTCTGTACTGTTAATGTGGACAGTAGCGCTGATTGATGTAAAGTGATGAAGTGACAGTGTGATGTATTAATTAATGGAGTGTGGTGTTGATGCAAAGACAAGACTCATGTACGGTAGTGTTAAATATAATAAATACAGTGCTAGAGATAACTAATGCTGTTTTGTATTTTTTTGTTTTTTATCATGACTGATTGTCGATGCAAAACATTAATGACCCTAAGAAAATCATGCAAGGCTTCACAACATGCAAGTGGACATACAAAAAAGAAGAATTGCATGTAAAACTGGAATTAAAAAAGGATAATTGTAAAAACCACGGCAATCCATCTACTCTTAAACGCAGGGGAAGGCATATGTAAGTTTTTGCGCAAAGAGATTATATACCAGCCCCTCACGAAAGAACGAGAGAATTGTGGCCCGCGGTGGTGACTGTGAGGTTTGCATTTATATTTCATTTTAACCTCTCTGTTACGTATAGAGTCGATTCTGTTGCATGTAAAGTAAGTCGCCTTCACTCGCAAGCTACACACTGATTAGCGATGGTACAGGAATGTGGAGTTATGTGGTAGTGATAATATAAAAAGATGATGTAGTAAGGTGATGTTGTGATAATGTGGTTATGACATGTAAAGTCTATGGTCATGTACGGTTGGCCACAGGAATTCTTACACAGGCTATATATATGGAAAGAGATGCCATTACTCTGGAAGAACTACAATGAATGGTCTACCAAGTGACTCGGCGATTACGAAACAACCTAAAAATAATGTTGTATTGCAGTTACGTAGTCTTACATTTTCTACATGCTGTAAACCCTCGAAAACAACAGCGAGTCCGAATTCTTGTAACCAATAGCACCAACAGCTCATGAAATTTTACTGGGTCTCAAATGGTGGGTAATGATGCAGTGGTGTGATGAAGAGACACTTGAGGCGGTGGATGATATGACAAAAGAATTCTACTTTACATCTTACTATTTCCTACCACTGTAAAACCCTTTCTTATTCGTTCAAACTGTAATCCCACGCCAGTCACAATCCCAGCTAACAATAAGTATAGAAACCATTGACAATTTTGAACACAAGGAAGCTGTTTTGATAAATAAGTGTCAAAAACGGTTCAATTAATATTATGAAAGAAAAGTGTTGATAAATATAAGTTACTTTTTAAGAATATCAGATAATGTGATTTTCTACCACACTCTTTGGAATACTTTTGTTAACTGATTTCACAAGCATAGTCATTCCTTTTGGTAAACACACATACACTCACACGTAATGCATTCTTCTGGTGTATCCTCTTTGATATATCATTACCTTATACAATATTAGAATATAATAATAACACCCAGACCTTGTTGTAATTACAATATTAAAATATGGGCAGAATGAGTAACATGAGAGTAGCAATACCAGTAGAGTTGTATCTATACTTGGAATTGGTCAGTGATCCCGCGAGTCATTGTATATTTTCAATCGAGAATGTGATGACCGTAACATAACGACTTTAAACTCGAAGTCGTTGAGTTTTGATTGTCCGTATTTAATTTTTACCCATTTATAGTGGCGCGCAAATGACACCACTTGGCTTTACCGCCGTATATCAAAATTTGGCCGGCAATTAATGAACAGTTTTACTACCTGCTATCGTCGAGATATCAAGCTGAGATTAGGCGAGGCAGTAACGTGAAAATGCCATAACTGCTTCCTTTTTTGTATTGCCATTTCCTACACAGTTTCATGGACATGCAAATACTAGCACGCTACTATACGCAAAGGGAATTCAAACATGTAAGTTAATTTGACTACAGAGCTTTGAATCCACTTCCTATTCCAAGACTCTAAATATTAAGGGGATGATTTGCTTTGGATGATTTGGAGGGTTAAGGATTCCCCCAGACTATGATAGAAAACAAATAACTTCAGTCTGCCCAGGGGGGCTGACTTTATTCTCTGTAAATATTAGCCATCCTCCAGAGGGCTAGAATAAAAATTGTTGTAGGATCTGATCACTTTCTAGTGGATTTGACGAGATCTGCCCACATGGATTAAAAACCCACGTGAGGTGTACTGCAACCGGAGTTTTTTTTTCATCTTTTCTTTTCCTTACTTTTTCACTGCACCCGGATTTCATTATCCCTTTGCATGTAGCAGTGTAAACTCACTCCCCCTTATGGTCCCTTCAGGACTAGTGTCATGGAAGGTGCAGCCCCACTTGTAGCTCTTGTGGTAACGTGGACTTGGGCCCACAACACTGGCTGTGGGATCAAAGACCTTCCCCCCAATCTCCCTGGCGGTCGGAGGCCCCCAGACTCCCTGGTCCAGTAAGCTCTGGTCCCATTTCCCTGGGATATGCTTCGGTAGCCCAGGCATATAGGGCCAGCCCCTCCTTTACTTTAATTTGTTTCTTCACTGCGACCAAGCGTACCAGGGGTCTGTGGGGCAGGAAGGCCATTCTGCCCAGCGAGAACATCAACAACAACAAATATTTCACTTCAGTTTACAAATATCGGATTTGATTTCTTACATTATTCAGAGCGTTACATTCACACCAAATCTTCCCCCTAAAACGACCCCATTAAGAAGTGTTGAATGCGTACCGGCGCAGTAAGCCTCATTTACTATTGCAGGTATGGAAATAAAGCCACACATATTTCCAAACATAACTGCTGAAAGGTGGAAGGAATTGTACATAAAGACACACATTCACATAAGCATACTCATGTGCACACTACATTTACGTTATACACACACATACACACCAACTAGTACCCGCTACTAACCGCAAGGAATATGCAAGCAGTTAAGAATATCGATTACCTCACATTCAACAAACCCACTCGCAAGGCAGGTAAACACCCTCTGTCTACCAGCCGTGCCCACTCGCTCATATCTACACACAAATGCATGCATATGACAGACCCACACAGAAATGTCTACAAACTTACTACACGCTTCTAACTACTATCTCACGTATGCAAACATGCACGCTCACTAGCATACACCCAACATTTTGTGCACATACCTAGCGTATTGATAAACACTTAGAAAGGAAAATGTATATATAACAAATTCATATATAAAATTATATATATATATATATATATATATATATATATATATATATATATATATATATATATATATATATTATATATATATATATTATCCTATATATATATATATATGGGATGCTGGTGTCATTGGTCTCTGCTATGTTGACGTAAATGCAATAACTTTGAATGAGAGCGATGCATACAGCATGTATACAAACTTCACTAACAAACTTTGGGAATATATCCCCCGTCGAAAACATACCCACTATATTTTATAGCGAATTACAAAACCATGATGTTTTAAAACCAGTGTGGTTGGCCAAGTCAGTACTCTTTGAACCAACCGAACACCGACGCCCCTTCCCTCTCTGCTCCTTGTTTCCACCTTCACCATCTGAGGAGACAGATGGTGGGGAGGGACGGGGCAAAGGTGTTCGGTTTAGAACAGGGGATTAACCTTGGCTCCTATATTGTTTTCAATACATCATTTTTATGCATTTCACTATAAAATAAAGTGTTTGTTTTTCAATGGGGGATCTCAAACTTTGCTGGTGAAGTTCGTATACGTGTTGTATCTACATTTTTTTACTAACATAAAAAATTATTAAGTCAAGTGGACAACCCAACCAAAAACATGCATTATATAAAAAAACACCTTTGACATTTTCGATGGTAGTTGTGCGTCGTGTTTTTCTATTCCGACGGGTGAAAGGCTCTTTGCTATAGCCTATGTGAGAAGCTATGTTGAAGATAAAATTATGAACACAGTACATAACATATCATATTACTTTTGATATTTAAATGCTAGAACTGCTTCGATAATAATTACTCTCAAAGCTGAAGTTCCATATTTGTAGTTTTAGTAGCCTACGTTTGTCTTTCACCGTCATCGGAAATTACGTATATATGGACTGAGGCAATATGATTAAACGGTGGCACTGTCAACCGGATGGGTCGTTGTGGTCTTGACGTCCACTGATGAGGCCAAGGGTTGCTTTGTCGTGTTCCTCGTGGTGGCTTGCTCAAGGGGTCCCTCTTGTTTAGGACCCTGCGATCGTGTATGAATATTGGAGGCTTCTGATTCCTCCTATGTCACGAAACAAGCTTCTTCCATATAGTTGGTGTTTCGTGGCAATTAATTGAAGGACTCATTTACCTCCAATACATTTTCTGACTACATCACAGAGCCCCTAAAATGGCATGTCTTGTATTGAGGCAAATGTCTATAGTTTCAGTGAGGTGAAGTTGAATTGTTGACATTCATGTGTATTATAATATGAATAAATATGTGGCACTAGAATATCATCTGGAAATGGGCGTGGCTATAAAGGGTCACTGACTGCTTATGTGCAATAGAACCATTTGAGTTGCTGGTTTCACGAGTTAATATGAAATATCCATTAATCTGAAAAAAAAAAAAAATCTGGAAAATTCCTGAAAAACTGAATTATGGTTTAGGAAGAACAACACAAGCCATTATATTGATGACCTCATATCGTACATACATAATTGTAATACTGCTATGTACGAAAAGTTTGTGTTGTCCTGCCAATTGTAAACCAGGGCCAATGTTGATTTTTTTCTATGTAGTTAGACCATTACATAATGTGTATTAATGTTGTACTGAGCAGAGCATCCTTACAATAGATATAAAGAGGAACACGTTACTTTAAACCACTACGCTGCAGGGACACCAACACCATCATATAATAATACCTTATTATAATGTCCTACTGTTATATTTCAGGATAATGAATAATATTTTAGTACAATGTATTGGTATATCTATCTTAGTATATTTGTGTTTAGTACAGCTCTTCATTATATTGCTTTGTATACAGATGTACACAGGGACCGGGGTGCTGTCTCAGTTTGTCAACCTACACGTCAGCACGCCCCGGGCAGCCATCCTGGGGCCACGTGAGCTGCACGTGCAGGAGGGAAACACCATCACCCTCATCTGTGTCATCCAGCAGGTACGGTATTATGCAAGCAGGCATGCAGGTAGACAGAAGCACAAGCAGACAGACAGACAGACGGGCAGTTAGGCAGGCAGGCAGGAAATGAAGTACACACACACACACACACACCTTCACCAAAGGAGGAACATGACAGAAGCAGGAAATTAGCCAGAGACAAGCAAATGTCTAGAATGTAACCAAACGAATAGACTCGTAGACAATGATATAGAGAAAGGCAAAGATTGTATCAAAAAATTTAACAAAGGTATCTGTAGATATGAACTGTTTGACATCGGTCTGTATTTGCAGCCTGTGTTTAATGTGGATTGTTGTGTGAAAGTAATAATTATCCTGCATAGTGACCGCACGATTTTTGTCTCTAGCTACATAGAAACAAGCACAAACGTAACGAAGATAGCAAAAAGATACTAAGGAAGGAGACAGCACTTTAACTGTGTACTTTAACTATCTATGTACTTAATTAGGCTAAGGGGAGAACCTCTTTTTGTTAACTTGAAGGGCTACTGATTCCTCAAAACTATACGAGGAAACAAATCACGTCAATGTTACTAATAGGGAATCTCTCTTGTGACATAGTTGTAGGATTCAGTAGCCTTCCAAATTACCGACACGAGATTCTCCCCTTAATAACACAACATCATCATAGTTCCACATGTATCGACAGTGATCAAATTATTTTAAGTCACCTGTATTATTTACCAACGCTAGTCTCTCCATTTCACATCCTTCATGCCCACAAATCTACATAAATCAGCTCCTCAATATTACCATGTGGTCAGGTCACCTCAGGCTGTCCCCTTAACTATCCCCAGGACAGGCTCTTCTCAACTTGTGCATTTGTCACCCTGTACTTTTGGACACAAGAATTCGTAGACATGCTGTTGTTTTCGAGGGTTGACGACATATAGGAAATGTAAGACTACGTAACTGCAATATAACATAATCAATAGGTTAGCCTAGTTGTTTTGCAATCACCGTGTCACTTGGTAAATCATTCAATACAGTACTTTCAGAATTATGACCTCTTTTCCTATATAGCCTGTGTAAGAATTCCTGTGGCCAGCTGTACATCCGAAAAACTATTTATGTTCCATCGAAAGAGTCGAGAGTTTAATTTCATTTAACGTTATCATGCAGCAGCTTCAATACTTCCATTCAAAACACACCCAGCAACCACTCACTCTTCTCCCACTCTTGGAGTAGGCTATTATGAAATCAGTTGCCTTCACTCAGGGCTGCATATCTCCTTTTTTATCCTTTATTTTTCTTCTCTTTATCCTATCTTTCTCTTTTCTCTAGTTTATCACTGTTCTATCTCCTTTTCTCTCTTCTTCCTATTCACTCTTCTTTATCTGTTATTTTTCTTCTCTTTACAACTCCACCCATATATAACTTTATGACACATCTTGTATCATCCTAAAAATAAGATCAAAGAACTCGTGTCACTTCATCATCCCTTGGTACTGTCACTTTCGTACCCTTCAAAAGGCTCTATCTACACTTTACATCAACAGCTTGCCATCCACTTCACATACCACCACATATTCTGCCTCTCCACTCCTTTCATATCCATAAGGCCCATATACACATTGATTCATTTCTATCTCCAATAATTCAGTCCTAACAAGATCTTCTATTTTTCGAAGGTAATCTTGCCGCCCGAAACATTTTAAAAGATAATCCTACCGCCTGCCACATTTTAGAAGATAATTTTTCCTCCTGCCACATCCTTCACC
Organism: Petrolisthes cinctipes; assembly: GCA_033782935.1. Taxonomy (NCBI): domain Eukaryota; kingdom Metazoa; phylum Arthropoda; class Malacostraca; order Decapoda; family Porcellanidae; genus Petrolisthes; species Petrolisthes cinctipes. Next base: position 10,955 of record JAWQEG010008932.1, read on the forward strand.
GTTATATGTTTACCCTTTTTTGTAAAGTAATCTTAGGGTTGAGAACTTTATCCTTAGTTAATCCATGTGAAGATATACAGCTGCTGCAAGATGAGGAAAAATGGAACACAGACTAGCATGGAATATAGTTTTACCTTCTATTTTTCTTTATTTATTTGATGAGGGATAAAAAAGAGAAGAGGTGTGACCATTTATATTGAGGAATTACGAGAGCAGTCTGGAAATAATACTGCTTCAAAATTATAGCCAAAGCAAACAAATAATTATATTATATTATTATGTTAGCCCTCCATAGGTTTATAATATTATACCAATAAAAAAAGGAAACGAAGGGGAAAGACAGCACAGCAAAGGTTAAAGGATGCACAGGTGAACAAAAATAATGGTAGAGCTGAACGTTATTGGCTTACGACCGAACAAGTGCAATATCTTTTTAAAAATTACCTACACTCTGCAGGTAACACTGTAACCTCCGACAGGGACTGAAACATAGAGTAAACTGGTTTAATTTTTTATGGAAGTAAAGTTAAGGAATATGATTGAATTTATCTCGTTATTGACTGACCATTCGGCCCGTCCTTTCTGTATGTCAAGGCTATTTATATACTAAACTTAGTTAGGTACCATTTATGTACGGTTGGCCACAGGAATTCTTATATAGTCTATATAGAAAGAGAGGTCATTATTCTAGAAATACTACAATGAATGGTCTACCAAGTGACTCGTTGATTGCAAAACAAAAAATCTAATAATAATGTCGCATTGCAGTTACGTAGTGTTACATTTTCTACGGTATATGATGTAAGCCTTTGAAAACTACAGGGTGTGTACGAATTCTTGTGGCCAACTGTACGTACTTGAGTATGCAACAAAACACAGATGTTTACCAATACAAATAAATATGATAATCCCGTTCAGCCCCATACAATTACAGCTTGGTTAAATTGGCCCATTCAGACTAATTGTCAGAGTGCATGAGGTGTTCACAACGTTTCATGCATTCATAAAGATTTGCATGAGCGTACAGGGATTTAGCAAATGGCCGGAGTGCAGGCTTGCATATTAGGGTGTGAACGGTACAAAAAGAAAACAAATATTAGGCACATCCTTATTATGCGAAGGGGGACTTGAAAATTATTCTTATACAGTACTCCCTTCAAAGACGTGTGTTTAGAGGAGATCTTATTAAGGTGTTTAAACGAATGATAGAGAATTGCTATGAACATAATAATTTATGTACGGTTTACTGAAAATGAGTCAATATGAAAGAAAAATTTATATTGGAGAAAATTTGATTAAGACGCGAGATAGAAAGACACTATACGGAAATAGGATAGTGGTCGAGTGGAATAACCTTCTAATTGAAAAAAAAAAAAAAAAAAAAAAAAAATGATAGAAAAACACTTACCTGTATTGCTAATGGGCTAGATATATGTATGCATGGACTCAATGGGTTAGGTCCAATTAGGAAGGTATCTCGAGCTAGCCAATCATTCGTGTTCAGTTTCCCTTAGGGACCCGTGATGTAGTCAGAAAATTGGAAGTTAGCGAGTTCTTCAAACATTGCCATGAAACACCACTAATATTGAAGGAGTTAGTTTTGTGGCATAGTCAGGAAGAATCAGAAGGCTCCTGCAGGTTTCATACACAATCACACACAAAGTCCTAAATATATATGTTCCAAAGTTTAATGCCCTGACCTCGATAACATAGTTTGATATTTTGTACTTAATACTACTACTTTGCTTAAAAACCCTGTGATCGTGTAGGAGACTTGGTGGCTTCTGATTCCTTCTGACTATGCCACGAAACAAGCTCCTTCAATATAGGTGATGTTTCGTGGCAATATTTAAAGGACTAATTTATCACCAAGTTTCTGACTACCGTACAGTCACAAGCATAAGTTTCTTTACCCCCATGGCGAGATTGAGGTCGAAGTTGTGGTTGGAGACGGGCCAGGCAAACGAACATTGGGAGTCAGTATCTCATGACGGTGTAAAAATGTGTTGTATTCAAGTGAAAACCTGCCGTGACATGAAGCATCATCCCAACATTATGAACTGGTTCATTTTTGTTCGTCTAGTCCATATCCAACCACGAGTTCGACCTAACTCTCGCCAGGGGGGTAAAGAAACTTATGCTCGTGACTGTACATCACTTGGTCCCTTAACTATTGTGCAATCGCTATATAATATGTACTAAACTAACTAAAATGAGTTATTGCAGCACAAAGGAACTAGTGAGGAAATAGCGTTTTGTTATCTGAACCACTTTTTTTGTACACAAGGCGTGACTATGTGTTGCATGTGTATTTCCAGGGTAAGCCGCCATTCGTGTTTTGGTACCACGATCAGCAGATGGTCAACTACGATACCCGCCTCAGTGTGGAGACCCATGTGGAGGGAGCCCGCACCCACTCACGCCTCACCATCTCTCACGCCAGGTCAGTCCCTCATTTTATACCATCTCTCACGCCAGGTTAGTATCTAATAGTATACAGTCTCTCATGCCAGGTTAGTCCCTCATAATATACAGTCTCTCACGCCAGGTTAGTCCCTCATTGTATACAGTCGTGGACAATAATAATCATCCACATTGGAGAGATCAATGTAAAAGTTTGACAGCTTCCTTCTGTTTGTTAGCTGAGAAATTTTCCAATAAGTAGGTTAAGTTCCATCTTCTAATTTAATACATATAGCTACTCACTACTCTCTCTCTCTCTCTCTCTCTCTCTCTCTCTCTCTCTCTCTCTCTCTCTCTCTCTCTCTCTCTCTCACACACACACACACACACACTGGAATAAGTATCATCTTCAAATTTACAAGCAACTACCCACTATTCAATACTATGATATCATACGAGAACGTGAAAACATTAGTCAGCAATTTCCACGAGTTATTCATATGTGTATTGAAACTTATGTCCACGACTGTACACACTCTCGCATCCAGTTCAGGCTAGTCTCATGCAGCACACACTCCAGCATCACCATCATCACTCAAGCACAGATAGTTACTGGTGCATGCTCTGACTCACAAACACGCGCACACACATACACACAAGTACACAAATACACATACAAGCACACAAATATACACATATACACACACGCGCGAACACAAATACACACACACACACACATCAATACAAAAACACACATACGAACACTTCACACACACGTGCACACATATACACACGCAAGTACACATACACACATAAGTGCACATAATTATACACACGCAAGCACACACACACACATAAGTGCACATAATTATACACACGCACGCACGCAAACACATACACACACAGACATAAGTGCACATAATTGTAGCTTAAACACACACACACACACACACACACACACAGACACAAGAGCACATCAGCATGAAACTATGGCAATGTGATTCTCTCTTCTCATCTTCAATCTCTTCCCTCCCTCTTTCGATTTCCTTCACTGTCCCCTTCCTCCCTCATTGACGACTCCCTTGACTCTCTCTATGTGGATGCCGCCTGGTCTTACACTCTGGACCTACTAATAAGCTACTCATATTGTGTGATAATTCCCTCTCCCAGTTAAGGACCCTGTGATCGTGTATGAGATTTCCAGGCTTCCGATTCCTCCTGACTATACCATGAAACAAGCTCCTGACATATCGGTGGTGTTTCGTGGCAATATTTGAAGGACTCATTTACCTCCAATATTCTGACTGGATCGCAAGGTCCCTTAATCACTTCTTTTTTGTTGTCCCAGAATCATTTGTAGTCAGATCTTGGGCCCTCTCTACTTTCCTTTATAGCTCCTGTTTCTCTTTCTTTATCTCTCTTCTCTCCCTACTTTCCTTTATACTTCCTGTTTCTCTTTTTTTATCTCTCTTCTATCCCTCCTTTCCTCTTCACCTCCTTTCCTTTCCCTCCCGTTCGTTACTCCTTCATATCCTCCCTTTCACCTCTTTCCTTCCTCTCCCTTCCCTCTCCTTTACTACTTTCCCTCTCTCTGTCCGCTTCCCATTAATTACTCTCTCCCCTTAATCTCCCACGACCCTTGATTACATAATGCCCCTTGCCCTCCATCCCTTCCGTCTTCCTCCTCCTTTCCTTTCTCTTCCATTCCTTCCCCTCCACTCACCCTCACTTACACAACCCTTTTCTTCCAACTTTCCCTCCTTATTAATTCTGTTCTTCCTCCCATAACTTTTCTTTTCAATCTCTATTTTGTTTCTCCCTTTCTCTTAACCTTACCTACCATAATCTTCCAGTCCTCCCTCTACAGTACATACCTCACTTTATATCTCCATTCTTTCTCTTCATTCTCCCTGCTCTCCTTGCTCATATTTCCACGTATTGGTTCATGTAAATATCTAACCAAATATCTATGCAGAGAGGTCAAATGAATATTGGTATGAACAAAGTGAAATGTCATGTTACGATGTTAACTCCTACATGTCATTTACACTTCCAAGTCTTGTGGACACAGATATTTCCTCGGTATTCGTCGTAAAGGGCGACTAAAAGGTGTTTTCACTCTCCAACTGTCCCTCTTTTTCATCTGTTACCTTTTGTGCTTACTGTCCCACCTCTCAATCACCTTCTTCGGCGGGCGCCATATGACTAATATAAATCAATCAATCAATCAATCCTCGTTATTCATTCTGGTCATTCTCTGTTGTGGAAGAACTGAATTAATGCAAATTCCTCCAAACTAATGTCAGAAAGTAGACTAGTACCTCAGCATAAGTACGGTTGGCCACAGGAATTCTTATACAGGCTATATGGAAAGAGTGGTCATCATTCTGGAAGTACTGCAATGAATGGTCTACCAAGTGACTCGGTAATTGTAAAAATAATAACAATGTCATTTTGCAGGTACGTAGGCTTACATTTTACTCGAAACACTCGAAGTCTACGGACACCAATTGTCGCGTTTCACTAACATCTCTTAAGCATCTGGCCTTGGAATATTACCCTTGGTGGTAGTGGAGTTTGAGAAGAGGCTGACTAACAGGAAGATACACGTGGTACAATTGCTGAAAGAGAGAAACGAAGGAAGGTAGGAGAAATTAACGAAGAGAAGAAGGGAAATGATAGAGAAGAGAGGCTGAATGGAGGAACACACAGCACACACAATTTTCTGACTACATTACAGGGTCCATTAAGGAGGTATATAGCACTTTGTTTTGGGTGGAAATCTGGAGCAAATGATTCCTCCAAACCATTCCAAGCAACAGAACACCATTATTTTTGTTCATTTGGTTCTGTTTCCTGGCATACTTGGGGGGAATCATGGCACTCCAATGTAACAAAAGTAAATTAACCCCTTAAGAAGTGCTGAGTGAGTGAAGGGACACGACTTTTACCGCCGGCTGTACAGTATTGAATATTGATCCATGAGTCACACTTCCACCATTATGATATATATTAATTCAGTTCTTGAATCTTAACTTAGTGCTCAAGAAAACTTCGTTCTTCGCTTTTCATAATAAAGGCGATGTTAGGAATCTGTTCACACACTTGAATGATATGCTACTCCTTCATTCATTGCTGGTAATTGCAAAAAAACTATTAGCGACAGGAATTCGTACAAACGTTGTTGTTTTCGAAGGTTTACAACATAGAAATTGTAAGACTACGAAACTGCAATACAATATTATTATTAGGTTTGTTGTTTTGTAATCAGCGAGTCATTTGGTATAGCATTCATTGCAATATAACCAGAATAATGAATGACCTCTTTCCATATATATAGCGTGTGTATGAATTCTTGTGGCCAACTGTACGTCTCGCACAGGGAAGGTTTACACCCATATTTACCTTCTTATATCCTTTTGCATCATATATCTTTAATATAATTCGAACAGTGTGGCGTAATAACCATTATAACGTTGTTTGTTGCGTCAATCCTATTCGTAAGGCCACATAATTTATGGCTCACTCTGTCTTAAGCCCCTTCCCCTTCCAACCCTCCGCTCCTTGCTGTCCTATATATTTTCCATAATCAGTTTCCATAATGAGTCGTTAATATACGCTTTAGCTGGTGGCTATGCAAAGGGAAGGGCTACGTGTATCTCCCTCTAACGATCCCACCGCTTGTTATCCAGAGTGAAGTTTAATTATCGTGAATCGAACCTCAGTTGTGAGTCTGAGAGATGACTGCCATATCTTCAGGCTGCCTCAATAACTTTCCCTGATTTAGCAATTGGATGCGCAGGAGCAATCGTCCATGCCATTTCCTTGCTTCCTATAAGAATGCCAACAGTATAAGACAACGTCAAAGGAAACTCATACTGAACCTGTTTATATATATACCGGTATATATATATTACATTACTAGTTTACATTACCAGTTTATAAAAGTACTTGCCAAGTTCCTGTATCTTGATAATGAACAGTTGTGAATATTTATATTTTGTGTGTGTGTGCAGATTTGCTTGAATTTGTGTGCGTGTTTGTCAGCGGGGCGTGTTTGGGCTTTCCGCATGTTATGTGTGCACAGCTCCCCAAATAAATTCTGTATATGCTACCGTGTATGTGTGTGCATGTGCATACCTCATTTCATTTGCATATGCATGACATAATATGTTTAGATGTGAATGTGTGTGGGGGTAAATGTGAGTGTGACGCTCATTACGTGTAGAAAGTATAAAACAGAAAATAAGCAAATACGGATTACAGCACAGCGCCTTATATTACATGACGAAAACAAATATGATTCCATGATGTAGTGAACCAATCACACAACAAAACCTCACAGGAAGTGAAGCACCACTATGTTGATTACCACACTCATTGTGCTGCTTGTCTGACTGACTAGCCCGCTCGCCATCCCTTACAT
>JAWQEG010008933.1:0-26929 GCA_033782935.1 Petrolisthes cinctipes
GGGGAACAATTGGTTGGATGGAAGAAAGGGAAAGAGAAAGATGGAAGGAGGGGAATGGGAAGAAAGAGAATACAGAATGGGAGGTTAAAAAAGGGGGGGGGGGAATAGGAGAGGAATGAAGAGAGGGAAGAAAACTAAAATGGAGTAGGAAAGAAAAACATAAGAAAGAAGAAAGAGGAGAAGGAGGAGGAGAGAAAAAACATAAGAAAGGAGGAGGAAGAGAAGGAGGAGGATTAAGTAGTAGGAGAAGAACAGAGGAAAATTACAAAGCAAGGAGAAACATAAAAAATATAAATATATATATGTATGTATAAAAAGAAGATTAAAAAAAAGAACATAAGAAGTGAGGAATAATGGAACAAAGAACTTCAGAGAACTTGAGAGAGAATGAAGATAAAAAAATAATAATAATAAAAATAAAGATGAGAGGTGGTGGGGGGGGGAGGGGGGAGTAAAGGAGAGCCAGGATAATGGAAGTTAAAATATAGGGGGATAGATAAAATGATAGATAAAGAGGATCCACAATATAGGTTAGTTAAAAGAAGAGAATGATAAAGAAGTGATAAATGAAGGAAGAAGGAGAATCGTGACTAGGTGGAGAAGGATGGACAAAGGGAGATAAAGATGGATAGAAAGAGAAATTGTGGATGAAACGAACGAAAGGAGAGAGGAAAGAAAGTTGAGAGAATTGGATACTGGGAGGAGGAAGAGGAGGAAGAATGATAGGAGCGAGGGGAAGGATGGAGAGATAGGAAGGAAGGAAGGAGAGATAGGAAGGAAGGAGAGAGAGAGAGATAGGAAGGAAGGAGAGAGAGAGATAGGAAGGAAGGAGGGAGAGAGAGAGAGAGAGAGAGAGATAGGAAGGAAGGAGAGCGAGAGAGATAGGAAGGAAGGAGAGCGAGAGAGATAGGAAGGAAGGAGATAGGAAGGAAGAAGAAAGGAGAAATGGAAGGAGGAACGAAAGTAAGAGAGAGAAAGAGGAGGAATAATGAAAAAACGAAGGACAAGAAAGAACGGAATAAAGGGAAAGGAAGAGATGATAAAGAAGGAACAAAGGAAAACTAATGAGATGGAGATGGAAAATGAAAATGAGGATGGACAGAGAAAAGGGGAAAGAAATAAAATAAAAAAGAGAGAGATGCAGGAACAAGAAAGACTGGGGAATAAGATAAAAGAGGTAAGAATAGAAAGATGAAAAGAGGCGGATAGAAAAGAATGAATGTAAAGAGAAAATTGATAGGGAAGGAAGAGTAAAAGCGAAAAGAAAGAGTGGAAAGAGCAGGGAGAGGAAGAAGAGAGTAAGAGAAAAGAAGAATGGAAAAAGCAGGGAGAGGAGCAGAGAGAGAGATAAAGGAGAGGAAGAGAGAGAGAGAGAGAGATAAAGGAGAGGAAGAGAGAGAAGGGAGAGGAAGAAGAAAGAAAAGAGAGAAGGGAGAAGAAGAGAGAGATAGAACTGGGAGAGAGGAAAGAGAGACAGCAGGATAGAAAAGAGAGAGAAAAGAGAGAGAAAAGAGAGAGAGAAAAGAAGAGAGAGAAGGAAGAGAGAGAAGGGTGAGACAGAAACAAATGCGTCTGCACCGTACCCAGCCTAAGGACTTCACCTACCTACCTACCTTCAGGGTATATTGTGGTAGGGGCAGGTGGATGGTAGGTAGGTAGGTAGGTAAGGTGGTCAAGTGGTGTGATTGTAGGTTGGGGTCGAGTAGTGGTAGTGGTGATGGTGTTAAGTGGTAGTAGTTGTGTTGGTGGTAGTAGTTGTGTTGGTGGTAGTAGTTGTGTTGGTGTGTTGGTGGTTGTGTTGGTGGTGGTGGTTGTGTTGGTGGTGGTGTTAGTGGTGGTGGTGTTAGTGGTGGTGGTGGTGTTAGTGGTGGTGGTGGTGGTAGTAGTGTTGGTGGTGGTGGTGTAGTAGTGTTGGTGTTAGTGGTAGTAGTTGTGTTGGTGTTAGTGGTAGTAGTTGTGTTGGTGGTGGTGGTGTTAGTGGTAGTGGTTGTGTTTGGTGTTGGTGATGTTAGTTGTGTTGGTGTTAGTGGTAGTAGTTGTGTTGGTGTGTTAGTGGTAGTAGTTGTGTTGGTGTTTGTGGTAGTGGTGGTGTTAGTGGTGGTGGTTGTTGTTGTTGTAGTGTTGAAAAGGAAGGGATAGGGAAAATGGGTATCTGAAGTAAGAATGAAGGGAGAGGGTCGTGAGAGAAAGAGTAGAGGAGAGACGAGAGGAAGGAGGGTGAGGGAGAGAGAGAGGGAGGAAAGACGAGAGGAAGTGAGAGAAGGAGGAAAGACGAGAGGAAGTGAGAGGAGGAGGAAAGACGAGAGGAAGTGAGAGAAGGAGGAAAGACGAGAGGAAGGGAGAGAAGGAGGAAAGACGAGAGGAAGGGAGAGAAGGAGGAAAGACGAGAGGAAGGGAGAGAAGGAGGAAAGACGAGAGGAAGGGAGAGAAGGAGGAAACACGAGAGGGAGAGGACAAGAGTGAGAGAGGGAGGAAAGACGAGACGGAGGGAGAGAGAAAAGGAGGAAAGACGAGAGGGAGTGAGAAAAGGAAGAGGAAACACGAGAGGGAGAGGAGAAAACACGAGAGGGAGAGGAGAGAGAAAAAGGAAGAGGAAAGACGAGAGTGAGAGAGGGAGGAAGAGGAGGAGAGGGAGTGAGAGGGAGGGATATCACGTTTCCTCTTCTCTGGGTATAGGAAATCAATGTTTGTAGTGCTGGTTGGTGCTGCCCTATGTGGTGTTGTGTGTGTGTGTGTGTGTGTGTGTAATGTTGTGTGTGTGTGTGTGTGTGTAATGTTGTGATGTGTGTGTGTGTGTAATGTTGTGGTGATGTGTGTGTGTTGTGTGTAATGTTGTGGTGTTGTGTGTGTGTGTGTAATGTTGTGTTGTTGTGTGTGTGTGTGCAATGTTGTGATGTTGTGTGTGTGTAATGCTGTGATGTGTGTGTGTGTGTGTAATGCTGTGATGTTGTGTGTGTGTGTAATGTTGTGTATGTGTAATGTTGTTATGTTGTGTGTGTGTAATATTATGGTGTTGTGTGCAATAATATAGTGTTGCTACCGTGTGTTTTGTAGTGTGTGCAATATTCTACATATGTGTGTGTGTGTGTGTGTGTGTGACGGACGGAAATAACACTGAAGGAGTTAGAAATCAATACTAGAAGTGCAGAGAGAGAGAGAGAGAGAGAGAGAGAGAGAGAGAGAGAGAGAGAGAGAGAGAGAGAGAGAGAGAGAGAGAGAGAGAGTGTGTGTGTGTGTGTGTGTGATTACAGTGGTGTGTATGAATGTGTATGTGTTTGCAGTGGTGTGTGAATGTGTGTGTGTGTGTGTGTGTGTGTGTGTGTGTGTGTGTGTATGTATGTATGTGTATGTATGTATGTATGTGTATGTATGTATGTATGTGTATGTATGGTGTGTGTGTATGTGTGTGTGTGTGTATGTGTGTGTGTATGTATGTATGTATGTATGTATGTATGTATGTAAATATGTATGTATGTGTGTGTGTGTGTGTTGAGTGTGGGTGTGTGTGTGTGTGTGTGTAGTACCAATATGATCTTGTGTTATTTAAAGTATGCACTCCAACATTACTAATTCATTCACCATTTTTTTTTTTCTATTCACGCACACAATGACTCATTATTTCTATCCTGGCCTTGTTGCCCTCATGTGTGTGTGTGTGTGTGTGTGTGTGTGAGTGAGCGAATGTGTATGTCTGTATTTGAGTGAGCGAATGTGTATGTCTGTATTTGAGTGAGCGAATGTGTATGTCTGTATTTGAGTGAGTGAGTGTGTGTGTCTGTGTTTGAGTGAGTGAGTGTGTGTGTCTGTGTTTGAGTGAGTGAGTGTGTGTGTCTGTGTTTGAGTGAGTGAGTGAGTGAGTGAGTGAGTGAGTGAGTGAGTGAGTGAGTGAGTGAGTGAGTGAGTGTGTGTGTGTGTGTGTGTGTGTGTGTGTGTGTGTGTGTGTGTGTGTGTTTGAGTGAGTGTGTGTCTGTGTTTGAGTGTGTGTGTCTGTATTTGAGTGTGTGTTTCTGCGTTTGAGTGAGTGAGTATGTGTGTAGTGGTGGAGTGAGTGAGTGGGTGGGTGGGTGAGTGAGTGGGTGGGTGGGTGGGTGGTGAGTGAGTGAGTGAGTGTGTGTCTGTGTATCTGTGTTTTAGTAAGTGTGTGTGGGTGTTCCAACCTCACCCATCGACTTTTCCCGACATGATAATAAATACCTGACAGTATCTCCTACAACAACAAACAATTACCATCAAATAATTACCCAATATACTTTCCATTAACTCATATTTACAGTACAGTTATTTATTTACTTATACACAGGGTCCCTCTACCCACACCCACCCCCTACCCCCCCACCACAAAGAGAAGGTCAGGTCAAAAAACTTTATTAATTTGGAATTTTATTTTTTGTGGGGATTCTATGGTTAAAAGTCAAGGGGGTACCATAATTAATTTTTTTTGTTTACATTGGAGTGCCATGATTCCTCTTGACTATGCCACGAAACAAGTTCCTTCCATATAGGTAGGTGTGTGTGTGTGTGTGTGTGTGTGTGTGTGTTTCGTGGCAATATTTGAAGGACTCGTTTTTCCTCCAATGGTGTTCTGTTGTTGCTTGGAATAGTTTTTTGGAGGAATCATTTGCTCCAGATTTGCCAACACTGTACTTTACTTTCCTCTTTAATGAATTTTGGTGTCAAGGTTAGGTTTGGACCTCATACTTCCACTTTTGTAGATCACCCTAATACTTCCACCTTATACTTCCACTAATACTTCCACTTTTGAAGATCACCCTAATACTCTAATACTTCCACCTTATATTTCCATTTTTGAACATCACCCTAATACTTCCACCTTAAACTTCCACTTTTGAAGATCTCCCTATTCAGATGCAAACATGAGTCAAAATATGCATTAAATATACACACTAAATAATTATTATAGACTATACTGTATTAATTTTACACTATACAAACACTATAATTATATACACCACTAACATTACGATGGAGACTATTTATTTTTGTTCACTTTGCACTCACTATATAAACACACACACATACACACACACACTCTCTTGTACTCACGTCATTGCCAGTCATTTCCACCCTCCAGAGAGAAAGAAAGTATATGCAGTACATACCTGAAATAAAGAAAATTAATATTAGATAAAAATACAATATATATATAAATTTAAAATATAGCAAAAAAAATAATATTATGATAAAATTTTGAGATTAAGGTAAGAAATACAATTAATTTATTGGTCTACACACACACACACTCTCTCACTCACTCACTCACTCACTCTCTCTCTCTCTCTCTCTCTCACACACATACACACACACACAAACTCTCTCACTCACTTTCACTCGCTCTAACTCACTCACACACACACACACACACACACACACTCTCTCTCTCTCTCTCACACACACAAATTCTCTCTCTCTCTCTCACACACACAAACTCTCACTCACTCACACACACACACACACACACAAACTGACTCTCACTCTCTCACTCACTCACACACACACACACAAACTCTCACTCACTCACACACACACAAACTCTCTCTCTCTCTCACTCTCACACACACACACTCTCTCTCTCTCTCATAGCGGGGACATCATAAGAGTGAGTGGACCTTGTTATGCACAATTACATCAATTAATTGGCAGAGGATGAGGGTGGAAGGAGTGAGAGTGGAGTAGAGTGGACTGTAGTGAGTGGTAGAAAATGTGTGTGTGTGTGTGTGTGTGTGTGTGTGGCAGGTTATGGTAGAAAGTATATAGTGTGTGTATGGTAGTTATAGAGGTGTGGTTGGTTGGGAGATGAGGTACTGTATGGTAGTGAAGTATTGGCAGAAGATATTGTATAGTAGTGAGTGTGGTTATGGTAGAAAGTAGTGTGTGTATGGTAGTTATAGAGATGTGGTTGGGAGATGAGGCTATGGTAGTGAGGTATTGTATGGTAGAAGGTAATGTATGGTAGTGAGTGTGGTTATGGTAGAAAGTAGTGTGTGTATGGTAGTTATAGAGGTGTGGTTGGTTGGGAGATGAGGGTATGGTAGTGAGGTATTGTATGGTAGTGAAGTATTGGTAGAAGGGATTATAATTATGGTAGTGAGGTACTGGCAGAAGATAATACATGGTAGTGAGGTATTATTATAAGGCAGTGAGGTATTCTTTGGTTGTGAAGTATTGGGAGAAGATATTGTATGGTAGTAAGTGTGGTTGGGAGAAGATATTGTATGGTAGTGAGTGTGGTCGGGAGAGGATATTGTATGGTAGTGAAGTATTGGGAGAAGATATTGTATGGTAGTAAGTGTGGTTGGGAGAAGATATTGTATGGTAGTAAGTGTGGTTGGGAGAAGATATTGTATGGTAGTGATGTATTGGGAAAGGATATTGTATGGTAGTGAGTGTGGTTGGGAGAAGATATTGTATGGTAGTGAGGTATTGTATGGTAGTGAGTGAGGTATTGGGAGAACATATTGTATGGTAGTGAGTGTGGTTGGGAGAAGATATTGTATGGTAGGTGAGTGTGGTTGGGAGAAGATATTGTATGGTAGTGAGTGTGGTTGGGAGAAGATATTTTATGGTAGTGAGGTGTTGTATGGTAGTGAGTGTGGTTGGGAGAAGATATTGTATGGTAGTGAAGTATTGGGAGAAGATATTGTATGGTAGTAGTGTGGTTGGGAGAAGATATTGTATGGTAGTAAGTGTGGTTGGGGAGAAGGTACTGTATGGTAGTGAAGTATTGGGAGAAGGTATTGTATGGTAGTGAGTGTGGTTGGTAGAAGGTATTGTATGGTAGTGACAGTGTGGTTGGTAGAAGATATTGTATGGTAGTAAGTGTGGTTGGGAGAAGATATTGTATGGTAGTGAAGTATTGGGAGAGGATATTGTATGGTAGTGAGTGTGGTTGGGAGAAGATATTGTATGGTAGTAAGTGTGGTTGGGAGAAGATATTGTATGGTAGTAAGTGTGGTTGGGAGAGGATATTGTATGGTAGTAAGTGTGGTTGGGAGATGATATTGTATGGTAGTGAGGTGTGGTTGGAGAAGATATTTTATGGCAGTGAAGTATTGTATGGTACTGAGTGTGATTATGTTCACAAAAATTTAACTGTCCTGAATAAACAGTTCAAGTTAATTAAGGAAGTATACAGTATAGTTTTGTTGGTGGTAAATCTGGAGCAAATGATTCCTCCAAACTACTCAAGCAACAGGATACCATTATATTTATTCATTGGTTGTGTTTCCTTACATACTTTGGAGGAATCAAAAGTATACTAACCCCTTAAGGTGGTAATTCTGTTTTGGTACATTGGAGTGCCTTGATTCCTCCAAAGTATGCTAGGAAACAGGACCAGAATAGCAAAAATAATGGTGTTCTGTTGTTGCTTGGAATAGTTTGGAGGATTCAGTTGCTCCAGATTTACCAACACAAAACTTCCCCCCTAAGCATGTCTCTCCTGGGAAACAAACATAACTTGAACACCACAAAAACGGGATTTGTAAGTTAGAATTTTAATAAGGTTCTTCACGTAACTAGATTTTTAGACGCCACAAGTGTCGTGAAACTCATACTGACCAACTGTACACCAACAACACACTGGTATCGTTCACTATCCACGTCAAAGGGACACACACACTCTCACACTCTCACACTCTCTCTCTCTCTCTCTCTTAAATTGGAAGGTCTTTGATTCTTCCAAAATATATGCCATGAAACATATTATCCCCTATTAGTAACTTTGATTGAATGGGTCTGTTTTCTGGCATAGTTAGGAGAAATCAAGACCTTCAAAATAATTCACCAATAAAATAATCTCCCCTCAAGTCCCCTCTTTCCAGGAAACTGTCACCTTGCCATTTGTCAATCCCTTTAGAGGTGGTGTTGGAAAATGGATTATAAGATACTGAAGCTTGCAAAGTGTTCAGTGTGTTGTGAGTTCCATTACCTGATGTGGCAATGGTGTGTGTTTCCTGTTTACAAAGTGTATTGTTGTTGTTGAGATATTAGTTGTGTGTGTGTGAGACGAGTGTGTGCGTGTGTGTGTGTGAGAAGAGTGTGTGCGTGTGTGTGTGTGAGAAGAGTGTGTGCGTGTGTGTGTGTGTGAGAAGAGTGTGTGAGTGTGTGTGTGTGTGAGAAGAGTGTGTGTGTGTGTGTGTGTGTGTGTGTGTGTGTGTGTGTGTGTGTGTGAGAAGAGCGTGTGTGTGTGTGTGTGTGTGTGTGTGTGTGTGAAGAGAGTGAGTGTGTGTGTGTGGAGAGAGTGAGTGTGTGTGTGTGGAGAGAGAGTGTGTGTGTGTGTGTGTGTGTGTGTGTGTGTGTGTAGAAGAGTGTGGTAATGAATGGCAATTTAGTGTGTGTGTGTGTGTGTGTGCTTGCTTCTGATTCCGGCAAGTATATTAAACAATTTATTCTATTTGCAACACTATCACAAGAATAACAGCTACCACCAACACCACACCTCTACCACCACCACCACTCCTTTCCATCACCACAACCACTCCTTTCCATCACCACAACCACCATTTCACCATCACCACAACCACCACTACCACTATTCCTTCCATCATCACAACTACCATCACGACTCACCATCTCCACAACCACCACCACCACTACTACCACCACTATCCTCTCCATCACCATCACTACCACTACTACCACCACTATCCTCTCCATCACCATGACTACCACCACTACCAAATGCAGAGGTTGAATGGACCACTTTTCTTCTTGGGAAACTACACAAGATTCTTTGAAAAGGAGAGAGACGAGGGGAGGAAAGAGAAGTATAATGAGTGGAGAGAAAGAGAGGGGAGAGGGGGCATATATGAGAGAGAGAGAGAGAGAGAGAGAGAGAGAGAGAGAGAGAGAGAGAGAGAGAGAGAGAGAGGTAAAAGGAATAGTGTGCGAGAGAAAGGGAGAGAGAAGGTAAAAAGAATAGAGAGAGAGAGAGAGAGAGAGAGAGAGAGAGAGAGAGAGAGAGAGAGAGAGAGAGAGGTAAAAAGTATAGTGTGTGTGAGAGAAAGGGAGAGAGAGAAACAGGGAGAAGAGAGAGAGAGAGAGAGAGAGAGAGAGAGAGAGAGAGAGAGAGAGAGAGAGACGGGTGTGAAGTATAGTGTGTGTGAGAGAAAGGGAGAGAGAAACAGGGAGAAGGTAAAAAGAGAGAGAGAGAGAGAGAGAGAGAGAGAGAGAGAGAGAGAGAGAGAGAGAGAGAGAGAGAGAGAGAGAGAGAGAGAGAGAGAGAGAGAGAGAGCCAAGACTGGTGCGAAGTGAGGAAGGTGGATTAGGAAGTAGAGAGGGAGAAAGGAAAAGCAATGAAGAGAATGGAGAATGAGAAAAAGAGAAGGAAGGGGAAGGGGAAAACTAAATGTTAAAAGTCACGAGAGAGAGAGAGAGAGAGAGAGAGAGAGAGAGAGAGAGAGAGAGGTGGGCGAGGAAAGAGAGAAATGAGCAAGGACGAAGAGAGCGGGTAAAGAGAGGAGAGCTGAGTATGCCAGTGACTGACACACACACACACACACACACACACACACATAGAGAGAGAAAGGAGAGGATGGGGTAGAAAAGAGGGAGGAAATGCACACACACACAGGGAAAGGGAGGGGATATAATTATAGGGTAGGAAAAAAGGGGGGAAAAGGCTAAAACAAACACACACACACACAGAGAAAGGGAGAGGATAGGGTAGAAAAGAGGGAGGGAAAGGCTAAAACAAACACACACACACACACACACAGAAAGGGAGAGGATAAGGTAGAATAGAGGGAGGGAAAGGCTAACACACACATACACAGAAAGGGAGAGGATAAGGCAGAATAGAGGGAGGGAAAGGCTAACACACACACACACATACACACTCAGAAAGGGAGAGGATAAGGTAGAAATGAGGGAGGAAAAGGCTAAAACAAACACACACACACACAGAAAGCGAGAGGATTGGGTAGAAAAGAGGGTGGAAAAGGCTAAAACAAACACACACACAGATACACAGAAAGGGAGAGGATAAGGTAGAAATGAGGGAGGAAAAGGCTAAAACAAACACATACACACACACAGGGAAAGGGAGAGGATTGGGTAGAAAAGAGGGTGGAAAAGGCTAAAATAAACACACACACAGACACAGGGAAAGGGAGAGGATATGGTAGAAAAGAGGGAGGGGAAAAGCTAAAACACACACACAAACTCAGAAAGGGAGAGGATAAGTAGAATAGAGAGAGGGACACACACACACACACACACACACACACAGGGAAAGGGAGAGGATAGGGTAGAAAAGAGGGAGGGAAACACGCACACACACATACACAGAAAGGGAGAGGATAGGTAGAATACACACACACACACACACACACACAGGGAAAGGAGAGGATATGGTAGAGAAGAGGGAGGGGAAAGCTAACACACACACACAGGGAAAGGGAGAGGATATGGTAGAATAGAGAGGGGAAAAGCTAAAACACACACACACAGGGAAAGGGAGAGGATAGGGTAGAATAGAGAGGGGAAAAGCTAAAACACACACACACAGGGAAAGGGAGAGGATAGGTAGAACACACACACACACACACACAGGGAAAGGGAGAGGATAGGGTAGGGTAGAATAGGGAGGGAAAAGCTAACACACACAAACACACACACTCAGAAAGGGAGAGGATAGGTAGAATAGAGAGAGGGACACACACACACACACACACACACACACACACACACACACACACACACACACACACACACACCTGTCCTGCTCATGTAGAGGGAAAAGCTAAAACACACACTCAGAAAGGGAGAGGATAGGTAGAATAGAGAGAGAGAGACACACACACACACACACACACACACACACACACACACACACCTGTCCTGCTCATGTAGTGTATGTGTGGGGAGACTGACAAATAAGTACAGGTGTTCAAGTAAGAAAATCAATACTTTTACTTCTAGTCTGATATGATGATGATGATTGTGATGATGATGATGATGATACCCTGAAAACACTCACTCACTCACACACACACACTATCATCACCATATCCTCTTCCACTGGTGTCAGATAGTGGTGGTGGTGGATGGTGATAGTGGTGGATGGTGATAGTGGTGGTTGATGGTGATAGTGGTGGTGGTGGTTGATGGTGATAGTGGTGGATGGTGATAGTGGTGGTGGTGGTGGGTGGTGATAGTGGTGGTGGTTGTGGGTGGTGATAGTGGTGGTGGTGGTGGATGGTGATAGTGGTTGTGGTGGTGGATGGTGTTAGTAGTGGTGATGGTGGATGGTGATAGTGGTGGTAGTGGATGGTGATAGTGGTGGTGGATAGTGGTGGGGGTGGGGAGGGGGGGAGAGAGGGGAGTTGTTGTTGTTGTTGATGTTGTTAGTGGTTGGTGATAGTGGTGGTGGTGGGGAGGGGAGTTGTTGGTGGTAGTGGTAGTGGTAGTATAGTGTGGGAAGGGGACAGTTGGAAGTAGTGATGGTAGGATAAGAGGGGGTGGGGAAAAAAGGTGTTGGTGGTGGTGGTAGTGGTGGTGGTGGTAGTGGTAGTGGTGGTAGTAGAAGTAGTAGTAATGTTGGTAGAAGTAGTAGTAGAAGTAGTAGTAGTGGTAGTAGAAGTAGTATTAGTAGAAGTAGAAGTAGTAGAAGTAGTAGTAGTAGTGGTAGTAGTAGTGGTAGTAGAAGTAGTAGTAGAAGTAGTAGAAGTAGTAGTAGTAGAAGTAGTAGTAGAAGTAGAAGTAGTAGTAGAAGTAGTAGTAGTAATAGTAGTAGTAGTAGTAATAGTAGTAGTAGTAGTAATAGTAGTAGTAGTAGTAATAGTAGTAGTAGTAGTAATAATAGTAGTAGTAGTAGAAGTAGTAGTAGTAGTAGTAGTAGTAGTAGTAGAAGTAGTAGTAGTAGTAGAAGTAGTAGTAGTAGTGGTGGTGTTGGTAGTAGTGGTAGTGGTAGTAGAAGTAGTAATAGTACCGACACAGCTGCCCTTAGTACAGTCACGTGGACAAGTCAACAACCTGTACAGCTGCACTAGGGAAGATGCGGGTAGTGTGTGTGTGTGTGTGTGTTATGATACCGTTATCCTGTGTCAATTATCACACTATATGCAATACTTAGCCTACCACACTTTTTTTTTTTTACCACAATACAAACAGACGGTACAATAGTTTCATTTATATACTAAAAATAATAATAATAATAATAATAATAGTAATAAAAGAATGAAAAAAACAAAAAAAACACTACTACTAACAAAAAAAAAAAAAAAAAAATAATAATAATAAAATAATAATAATAATAATAACAATAATAATAACAATAACAATAATAATAATAACAATAACAAAAATAATAACAATAACAAAAATAATAATAATAACAATAACCATAATAATAATAATAATAATAATAATAATAATAATAATAAAATAAAAAATAAAAATAAAAATAAAAATAAAAGAAGGTTTCAGTGTCCAAAGTTCAATACCATCAACTTTAAATTCTGACAACACGAAAAAAAAAAAAAAAAAAAAAAAAAAAAAAAAGTGTGTAGAAACGTTTTTGTATTGGACCTAGTTACATTTATATGGTTCAGGTCAAGTGCTTTCCAATACATACTCCATTATTCCAACGGGGTACCATTTGCAAGCTGCACACGCAACATTTTTATATATATACACACACACACATACATCGATGCTTTCACTGTTCTACAATACCAAATTTCGAAGCAAATAGGGATACTGCTGCCTGCCTACACACACTAATAACACACACACACACACACAATACCAAATTTTGACGCAAATAGGCCTACTGCTGCCTACACACACAAACACACACACACAATACCAAATTTTGACGTAAATAGGCCTACTGCTGCCTACACACACACACACACACACACACACACACACACACAAAACGATGCTTTCACTGTCCTACAATACCAAATTTCGACGTAAATAGGCCTACTGCTGCCTACACACACACACACACACACACACACACACACACACACACACACACACACACACACACACACAACACACAAGGCACTCATGTGGTAAAAACTATGTTGCTTGCTCCATTCATTTAGTCTACTGGTGCTTAGTTAAGGTTAGGTCAGGATGCACTGAGGCAGGTCACGCTGGGTTAGGGTAGGGCAAGATAGGTCAGGTCAGGTTAGGGTAGATCAGGTTAGGTTAGGCCAAGTTAGGGTAGATCAGGTTAGGTTAGGCCAGGTTAGGGTAGGTTAAGGTAGGTCATCCCACGTTAGGGCAAGGTAGGTCAGGCTAGGTTAGGGTATATCAGGTTAGGTCATGTTAAATTAGGTCAAGCCAGGTTAGGGTAGGTTAAATTAGGTCAGGCCAGGTTAGGGTA
Source organism: Petrolisthes cinctipes (assembly GCA_033782935.1). Lineage (NCBI taxonomy): Eukaryota > Metazoa > Arthropoda > Malacostraca > Decapoda > Porcellanidae > Petrolisthes > Petrolisthes cinctipes. The sequence goes on from JAWQEG010008933.1 coordinate 13,361, forward strand.
GGGTAGGGCAAGGTAGGTCAGGCCATGTTAATGCAGGTTAAGGTAGGTCAGGCAAAGTTAGGGTAGGTTAAGGTAGGTCAAGGTCGCTCAGAGGTGTGTGGGTGTATGTGTGTGTCAAGGGAGATGAAACTTAATCAAATCCAGATTAAGAATATACATAATTAGAAAATGCATAGACACAATAAATAAATAAATAAATAAACACTGATTATAAGTCAAACAACAACAACAACAACAACAGGTTACCAATAAACAAAAAATAATATATATATATAGGCATAAACACAAACAAATATCTAAATAAATAAATAAATAAACAAAGCTACGAATGCCTGTGGGCGGAAAAAAAAAAAAAAAAATTAGATAAAAAAAATAAAAATAAAACAGTAAAAGGTCATGATGTTATTTGTAAGGCTTGCAATATATCAGCTTGAACATGGAATACAGAAATAAATAAATAAATAAATAAATAAATACGTCCAATCCCTGTATCGGCATAAATAAATGAAAAGAGAGAGTTGTCGCATTTATTTATTTCTGGGGGTCGATCCAAAATGGGGCTCACCACCAAATATTTCTCTCTTAACTTTAACTCTCAAATGATTCTTGATTTTTTTTTTTTTTCACTTCATATGTTGTAGAATTTGTTTGTTTTCATAATACTGCACAATATAATATACTATAATTTTGCAACACTATAATATACTAGTGCACAATACAATATAATACAATATACTATAATTTTGCACACTATAATATACTAGTGCACAATACAATATAATGCAATATACTATAGTTTTGCACACTATAAAATAATACTGCACAATACAATAGTTTAATTTTGCACACTATAATATAATACTGCACAATACAATATACTATAGTTTTGCACACTAAAATAATACTGCACAATACAATATACTACAATTTTGCACACTATAATACTGCACAATACAATATACTATAGTTTTGCACACTATAAAATAATACTGCACAATACAATAGTTTAATTTTGCACACTATAATAAAATACTGCACAATTCAATACTATAATTTTGCACACTATAATAAAATACTGCACAATTCAATACTATAATTTTGCACACTATAATATAATACTGCACAATACAATATACTATTATTTTGCAACACTATAATAATATAATATAATTTTGCAACAATATATTACTGCACAATACTGATGTTTGCCAGCTTCCTTTATTTGAGGTTTTTTGTTTTGTTTTTAATTGACTGTGTATCAATTTATGCAACGTGTGTGTAAATATCTACACTTCTATATTTTCTAGTTGATATATATATAGTTTTTTCTTTATAATACTCATTATATCATACTAATATGGTTTCTTGTCTTTCTCTATTTCAAGAATGGTCTAAATCTCTACTAGGCCTATACTATTATTATTATTATTATTATTATTCCAAAGCTATCAATTATTTTTTTCTATACTGTCAGCCCAATATACTACCACCAACACCTACCACTACTACCACTACCACGACCACAAGCACTATAGTACCACCATTAGGGCCATAAGTACTGCTACCACTACTACCACAACCAAGACGACCACAACCACCATCATAACCAAAGTCTCTACCACCATTATTAAACAACACGACCACAACCACTACTACCAACGACCACAACCTCTAACAACACGACTACCACAACTACCAACACGACCATAACCACAGTCTCTAACACCATTATTAAACAACACGACCACAACCACTACTACCACCACGACCACTACCAACACGACCACAACCACCATCATAACCACACTCAATAACACCATTATTAAACAACACGACCACAACCACCACTACCAACGACCACAACCACTACTACCACCACAACCACCATCATAACCACAGCCTCTACCACCATTATTAAACAACACGACCACAACCACCACTACCAACGACCACAACCACTACCACAACCACCATCATAACCAGTCTCTACCACCATTATTAAACAACACGACCACAACCACCACTACCAACGACCACAACCACTACTACCACCACTACCAACACGACCACAACCACCACTACCAACGACCACAACCACTAACAACACGACTACATCTACTACCACCACCACTACCAACACGACCACAACCACCATCATAACCAGTCTCTACCACAATTATTAAACAACACAACACAACCACAACCAGTAGTACCATATTTATTACCAAAAAATATTTCTTCTTTAGTTATAAAATACAGTACCTAACTAACTAACTAAACCTAAGCTTTTGGAAATTTGAACACGTAAAATAAATTCGTGTTGCAAAATACATAGTTACATAACCTAATTTTGCAGAATTTCAAACAATGTATATCAGCCAAAATTTATGCAATGTGGGGACTGGGATTTGCAGTGTTATTTTTTTCCATTTTGATTTAACCATCTAAAAAAAATATATATATATTCAAAACTGTACTTCCAAAAAATAAAAAGGGAAAAAAAATAAATAGATTTTTTTTTTATTATTATAGATTTGAGTAGGAGTATTTAATTAAGGGGATGGTATACTTTTGGTACATTGGAGTGCCTTGATTCCTCCAAAGTATGCCAGGAAACAGAAACAGATGAACAAAACTAATGGTAGTTATTATAGTGTGTTGCTCGGAATAGTTTAGAGAGAAATCAATTGCTCCAAATTTACCAACACGGTGTTAGCTATCCCCTTAAAAAAAATCTATGATGTTTTTACTGAGTTGATTACGTGTCTGCTTTCGTTTTGTGATCTTTTTCCCTCTCCCTTTCCCTTTTTCCCTCTTTCTTCACTTTCACACACAAATTTGCATACTATACTGTACACACACACACACACACATACAAACACATACATACACACACACACACCTTACGTCAGATTACGTGAGGTAATATACACTATATGACGCAAGGCTGAAACGTACAAATATAACGTAAGGTTAATGTTAACGTAATAAATAAATTGTGTAGTTCCACGTCGGTAAATTTGTTGGTATTTAATGATTTATTTTATTTTCATACCTGGACGAAGATGATGATGACGAAGACGTTGAAGATCCCTCACGGGTCACCTTCATCTTAAGACGTGTGGCGGCCGACCAGGTGAACACCAGAACACTCCACACACCCTCCACCTTGCCTCCACCACCACCACTACACCTCCACACGTCTTCCCCCACCACCACCACCACCAACACCACCACCACCACCACCGCCGCCACCTCTCCACCACCACACCCTCTCCACACCTCCACACCGAAGTAATCTAACGAGTGGTAATATTTTCTTGTAGTTGTCTCGTTCTTTGTCGACTTGTATACCCAATATTGAGCAAAGGAGCCACGACAACACCTCAAGGAAACATAGTCACACTGAGGGAACAACGATAATCAATCAAATGAGGTATGGATGGAAGCAGTGGATAAGGAGACAGCCTATATTATATACGAGAGGTAACGTTGGGGGGGACAGTACTGAAATATTCTCGAGAGGAAAAAAAAAAAAAAATGGCAGAAAATAATTATCTTGGTGTTGTGGTTGTTGTATACTGGAATGTGCAACAACTTCAATTTTCACAGGGTAACAATATTGGGCAGCTGGAACATCAATACACCTTTACTATCTATAATCATAGGGTCTGGAATATGCACTGGAAGAATATTTGAGTTGCTATTAACACAGATAGATAACTAGCCAGCAGCACCACCAGGATTTTATAGCATCACATCCCCTGCGCAGGTTAAGGATAATCCAGTGGGGGAAACAACCGGGGGGATACACACGTCTAGATGGGCCCTCGCTCCACCATATCGTCACTGTAACACCTCCTCTTTCCACACAGCCTAGCCACTGGAGCAGATGGAGTTGATGGATACAAGAGGTGGAGCAGATGGAGTGGATGGATACAAGAGGTGCAGCAGACAAAGGAGAAAAAACACTTTGGTACAGAGAGTAGTATTGGTGGTGATGGTTAAAGCCTCAGTCGTACTCTTTTTGTGATGGTAGTAAAATAAATATGCTTGGCTGGGACGGGCAAACGATGGTCCTCCGTGTGTCTGTCTGTGTGTGTTTGTTTGGCGGTGATGGTTGTACAGCAGCTACCGGTACAGACAGTGAACAAGGAAAGGCTGAGGAGGACAAAGTGGAATGAATCTTCTTCTTCACCTTGACTCTCCTTCTTTGTGTGCCTTTAATAACACTGTCCTTGGTAGGGTCATTTGGGGGTCACTGAAAGCTGGCCAGGTCACTTTGGGATCATTCTCTCGTCTCCAGATCCACCTACCGTAACCTCCAACCTCAGACGAACAAAAGATCGAGCCCAGGGAATGTTAGGATGGGGTGGAGGTGTGCCCAGGAGGCCTGTACCTTGCCTTCCCTCAGTCCCATCAATACCAAACACCTGTTCCTGTGTATTGGTGTGCCTGCATGGGGGTGGAGCGAGGTAGGATTACAGCTGCAGTCCGTTCTGTCATACCCTAAACCACCATCACTACCAGTTGGTTGGTTGGGTATATTACACTACTTCTATCCTTCTCCCGATGCCCGAGGGATGCGTGTGTGGGTATCCTAGCTAGGGATGGAGAAGGGATGGATGGGGGCAGCACAGAGGGACGCCGGGGACTGGCCTAAGAGAGAAGGTTGAGGAGGGTCCTGGCTAGGGGCCGCACACACACACACACACACGCACACGACTCCACTCCCACCCCGCGCACCCTGACTAGACTAAAGCCAACTGTCTGTCAGAGCCTGCTGCTGCTCCTACTGCCACTCCCGCTGTTCCTCCTCCTCTCACGCCCTTCTCTATCCACCATCTTAACCCTCATGCCCTCACAATCAACTCAGGACTCAAGGGCACCTCCCCCAGCGCCCCCGTCAGTAAACACACAAATTCAAGGTAAAGTAAATGTGTGAAAAAAGGATCTTGGTGGAGATGTAACATGGCGACGTTTGGCATCAGTGCCAGAAGGGGGCGGGGCGGGAGAGGGCGGGGCCAGGGGAGGAGGGAGGGAGAGATAGGTGGAGGAGGAGAAGGAAGGCGAGACATAGGAGGGAGGGGGTGAAGGTCGTAGTTGGCTCAATGAATGCACACCCCACACACACATACACACACACACGTACACACCCCCACCACTACCTACATACACACACACACACACACACACACACACACCACTACACACACACACACCACTACACACACACACATACACACACACACCACTACACACACACACATAAACATACACACACACACACGTACACACCCCCACCACTACATACACATACACACACACACACACACACCAGCCCTTACCTTACCTTACCTTACCCACTCCCTACCTCAGACTCTCCCCCATCCCTCCCTCCCTCCCTCCTTACACCTCATATAACCAACACTAACCACCATCCCTATAACACCACCAGGGCTATAGTAAGGAAAATGATGAATTGGCAACATTTTCGCTTGGGACTCTACAGTGAAGAAAATCAATACAGCACTAAACGGGAGCAGGGGGAAGGTAGAGTTTGGTCCCTTCACAACACACTACTACTACTATCATAACTACCATACATTCATACTACTAACTACTAACATTATAACTAACACACTCATACTACTAACTACTACACATTCATACTACTACTACTATTACCATAACTACCATACATTCATACTACTAACTACTATCATCATAACACAGACTAACATACATACATTCACACTACTAACTACTACCATCATGACTAACACACTAACATAGGACCTACATACATTCACACTATTACCATCCTAACAAACTAACATACATACATACATTCACAATATTTCTATCAACATACCTAACACACTAATTTAAATACATTCACACTATTACTATCCTAACAAACTAACATAAATACACATTCACACTATTTCTATCACCATACCTTACACACTAACATACATACATACATACATACATTCACACAACCATACCTAAAACAGTAATGCATACACCAAAACAGAAGAAAATATCACCACAACCACACACAAAAAATTTAATTACCACAACCACAAACCAAATACCTCCTGTTGTTGTTGATGTTATTATTATCACACACAACCCTAACAACAACAACAACTACAACATCACACCAAGGCCTTCACCACAACTAGCCACCATCTACTTTTAAGGGGGTGCGGGAATGGGGGGGACAGGCTTGGGGGGGTTTTGGGAGGTGCGGTAGTAGGGGACAGGCTTGGGGGGGTTTTGGGGGGTGCGGGAGTAGGGGGACAGGCTTGGGGTGGGTGGGTTAGGGAGTGCGGGAATAGGGGACAGGCTTTCTACCCCCCAACCCCAAGCCTGTCCCACTATTCCCGCACCCCCCAAACCCCCCCAAGCCTGCCCCCTATTCCCGCACCCCCTTAATCTACTATGACTTATAATATATGCTCCTTCAAACGCAATGTGTCTCATTGTCATCTCAAACGAAATTGGACATTATTTTGATTATGGACCCTTTTCATTGGTATATTTTTTCACTTACTCGACCCCCAACAAGAATGATCAACAACAACAACAACAACAACAACAACAACAACAACAACAACACCAACTCAGGAAGCACTATACAGCCCAGCCCAGAAGCGGAAGGAGGAGAAGAATAAACGAGTCGTGATGATGCATGCCAAAATGACGAGTCTTGTGTTTACATTGGTGAGAAGGGAAGAAGATGTGATGCTTAACCCTGCTGCTATATCTTTGTCTGTGTGTGTGTGTGTGTGTGTGTTTGTGTGTGTGTGTAGGGAAGATGTGATGCTTAACCCTGCTGCTATATCTTTGTCTCTGTGTGTGTGTGTGTGTGTGTGTGTGTGTGTAGGGAAGATGTGATGCTTAACCCTGCTGCTATATCTTTGTGTGTGTGTGTGTAGGGAAGATGTGATGCTTAACCCTGCTGCTATATCTTTGTCTGAGTGTGTGTGTGTGTGTGTGTGTGTAGGGAAGATGTGATGCTTAACCCTGCTGCTTTATCTTTGTCTGTGTGTGTGTGTGTGTGTGTGTGTGTGTGTAGGGAAGATGTGATGCTTAACCCTGCTATATCTTTGTCTGTGTGTGTGTGTGTGTGTGTGTGTATAAAGTGGTACAGTACCTCCTCAAAAGTTACTCCCACTTGCTCTCCCCTCCCCCCCACTTCTTCCACTGTTTACATCATCATCACACACACTCACACTGTCACACACACACACATATTTCTCTCTCTCTCTCTCTCTCTCTCTCTCTCTCTCTCACACACAGTCACACACACATTCTCTCTCTCTAACACTGTTACACACACACACACACATACACAGATTCTCTCTCTCTCTCTCTCTCTCTCTCTCTCTCTCTCTCTCTCTCTCTCTCTCTCTCTCTCACACATACACAGATTCACTCTCACTCTCTATCTCTCTCTCTCTCTCTCTCGTATCAACAGTGCATTCCTAGCCCACCCAGGAATGCACGGCTTCCCCCCACCCCACTACCTCTTTCTTCACTTTCCTCCTCCTCCTCTTACTCTTACCCCTCCTCCTCCTCTTACCCCTCCTCTTCCTTCCCTAACACCCCAAGTTTTTATGTCTTTCTTCTCCCCCTCTCTTTCCCCTTCCTCTGTTCTTTCTCCCTCCTCACCCCCTTCCTTCCTTCTTTCCAGCCCCCCCCCCCTCCCTCACTAACTAGAAAATCAATATAGCATAAACACACACACGCACACACACGCACACACACACACACAAAGTCGACCATACCGTTCCTAAAATTGCACAGGAATACCCCACATCAATTCACATACAAGGGTATAGGTAGATATTGTACACACACACACACACACACACACACACACACACACACACACACACACACACACACACACACACACACACACACACACACACACACACACACACATACACAAACACACACCAAGCATTAATGTCAACTTCTTTCTTCTCAGATTCATAGTTGAAAAAAAAAAAAAAAAAAAAAAAAAAATATTAATATATAATTTATGTAATCGTAGGTCCAAATCAAAGTTATTTCACCAGACTATTTCAAGCAACATAATTTTTTCTAGATCTGGTCCTGTTTCCTGGGTTATTATTATTAATGTGAATGTCAATAAATACACATTATATTCCAGTGTCTTAATAATAAAGGTGAGATTCTCTTTTTTGGTGAATTGGAAGGTCTGTGATTCCTCCAAACTATGCCACGAAACAAACAGATCCCCTATTAGTATATGTGTGTGTGTGTTTTTTTTTTTTTTTTTTTTTTTTGAGGAATCAGAGACCTTCCAATTCACCAACAAAAAATTTCTCCCCTTATTTTGCAGGTAATTTCAGAATCTTATACGAAAAAAAAAAAAAACATTAGTCAGAACAGAGGAGGAAGAGAAAGAGGAAGAGGATGAGGAGGAGGAAGAGGTAGGAGGAGGAGGAGGAGGAGGAGGAAGAGGTAGAAAGAGGGGGTAGGAGGATGAAGAGGAGGAGGAGTATGAAGAAGGAGGATGATGAAGGAGAAAGAGGAGGAGGAGGAGGGAGGAGGAGGAAAAGTGAAGAGAAAAATAGTCTCCTTTTCCCTTCCTCTTTCCTCTTCAACATCACTACAATTTTTACCCTTTCCTTCCTCCATTCTCTCCTTCCCATCTGTCCTGCTTTCCTCCTTTTCTCTCCATTTCTCACTTCTATATCCTTCCTTATTTATCTCTTCCTTCCTTATCCCTTTCCCTTCTTCCTTATCTCTTTTCCTTCTTCCTTCCTTCCTTCCTTATTCCTGTCCCTACTTCCTTCCTTCCTTATCTCTCACTTCTATCTCCCTTCCTTATTCCTTTCCCTTCTTCCTTCCTTATCCCTTTCCCTTCAATCTTCCTTCTTTATCTCTTTCCTTCCTTCCTTCCTTCCTTATCTCTTTCCCTTCTATCTTCCTTCATTCTCCCTCCCCACTTTTATTTTAGGTTAATTTTCCTGTCTATCCTTCTCTCCTTCTCTGTTTTCTTATATCCTTCCTTTAATTGTCCCTTTCTGTTCTATCCTCATCCTTTCCCTCTCTCCCTCACCCTCTCTTCCAAGGTTACGTCCTCTCCCTCTCCTCTATCCCTCCCTCCCTCCTCTCCCTCCCTCTCTTCCGTCTACCCACTCCCTTACCCATCCCCTCCCCTCCCCTCCTCTCTTTCCCAAGCTCTCCCCCCTCCCCCCACACCCCTCCTCTACCCTAGCTCTCCCAACCTAATCAATAGTGGGGGGTAGGGGGGGGGGCTTGCACGCACGCACACACACACACGCACGCACATAAACATAGTCCAACGGAGTGAGAGTGAATTACAACATGAAAATGAGAGTGTTGTAAAGGAGAGAAAGTGAAGGTGAGGGGAGAGTGGGAGAGTATATAAGTGAGAGGGGAGAGTGGGAGAGTATATAAGTGAGAGGGGAGAGTGGGAGAGTATATAAGTGAGAGGGGAGAGTGGGAGAGTATATAAGTGAGAGGGGAGAGTGGGAGAGTATATAAGTGAGAGGGGAGAGTATATAAGTGAGAGTGGAGAGTGGGAGAGTATATAAGTGAGAGAAGGAGAGTATATAAGTGAGAGAAGGAGAGTATATAAGTGAGAGAAGGAGAGTATATAAGTGAGAGAAGGAGAGTATATAAGTGAGAGAAGGAGAGTATATAAGTGAGAGAAGGAGAGTATATAAGTGAGAGAAGGAGAGTATATAAGTGAGAGAAGGAGAGTATATAAGTGAGAGAAGGAGAGTATATAAGTGAGAGAAGGAGAGTATATAAGTGAGAGAAGGAGAGTATATAAGTGAGAGAAGGAGAGTATATAAGTGAGAGAAGGAGAGTATATAAGTGAGAGAAGGAGAGTATATAAGTGAGAGAAGGAGAGTATATAAGTGAGAGAAGGAGAGTATATAAGTGAGAGAAGGAGAGTATATAAGTGAGAGAAGGAGAGTATATAAGTGAGAGAAGGAGAGTATATAAGTGAGAGGGGAGAGTATATAAGTGAGAGGGGAGAGTATATAAGTGAGAGGGGAGAGTATATAAGTGAGAGGAGAGTGGGAAAGTATATAAGTGAGAGGAGAGTGGGAAAGTATACAAGTGAGAGTGGGAGAGTGCATGTGACGTTTGGGAGAGTGGAAATGAGTGTTGCAAGGGAGTGAGTGTGCTGTTACTAGGTTGAGAAAGAGAGAGTGAAAGGGAGAGTTATTTTGAAAAGGAAGAGTAACAGAGTGAAAGTAAGAGTGAGAGTGAACATGTGAGAGTGACAGCTGTATAGGAGTGTGTGTGTGTGTGTGTGTGTGTGTTGGCAGGGAGAAGGAGAGGAGAGGTGTAGGTGAGAGCGAGTGTTTTACGGGAGAGTGACGTTAGCGAGTGTGAGTGTTTGAGTGAGTGAAGGGGAGAGTGACAGTGTTTAAGTGAGTGAAAGTGAGAGCGAGTATTTTCCGTGAGAGTGAAGTTAGCGAGTGTGAGTGTGTGTGAGTGAAAGTGAAAGCGAGTATTTTCCGTGAGTTGAAGTTAGTCTTGCTTAGAGAGAGAGAGAGAGAGAGAGAGAGAGAGAGAGAGAGAGAGAGAGAGAGAGAGAGAGAGAGAGAGAGAGAGAGAGAGAGAGAGAGAGAGAGAGAGAGAGAGAGAGAGAGAGAGAGAGAGAGAGAGACAGAGAGAGAGAGAGACAGAGAGAGAGAGAGACAGAGAGACAGAGAGACAGAGAGACAGAGACAGAGAGAGAGAGAGAGAGAGAGAGAGGACAAAAATGAGTGGTAAAGCATAGTTAGGGAGAGTGAGGGAGTGCATGGTTGTAAGGGAGAGTGAGTGAGAGCTGAGTGCATGTTGTAAGAGAGAGAGAGAGAGAGAGAGAGAGAGAGAGACAGAGTGTGTGAGAGAGAGAGAGAGAGAGAGAGACAGAGTGTGAGAGAGACAGAGAGAGAGAGTGCGTGTGTGAGAGAGAGTAATGATAGGGAGGGCAGGTGTGTAGTGTTAGTGTAGTGGTAATTAGAGTAGTGTGTGTGGGTGTGAAATAATGAGTAGTGTGAGTGTGTGAGTGTGTGAGGGAGAGTGCGAGTAGTGATAGTGATAAAGTAAAAGGGAGAGTGTAATGGTGAGGAGTGTGTGTAAAGGAGTGTGTGTGTGTAAAGGAGTGTGTGTGTGTGTAAGGGAGTGTGTGTGTGTGGTGTGTAAGGGAGTGTGTGTGTGTGTGTGTAAGGGAGTGTGGTGTTTGTGTGTGTAAGGGAGTGTGTGTGTTTGTGTGTGTAAGGGAGTGTGTGTGTGTGTGTGTAAGGGAGTGTGTGTGTGTGTGTGTAAGGGAGTGTGTGTGTGTGTGTGTAAGGGAGTGTGTGTGTGTGTGTGTGTAAGGGAGTGTGTGTGTGTGTGTGTAAGGGAGTGTGTGTGTGTGTGTAAGGGAGTGTGTGTGTGTGTGTAAGGGAGTGTGTGTGTGTGTGTAAAGGGAGTGTGTGTGTGTGTGTAAGGGAGTGTGTGTGTGTGTGTAAGGGAGTGTGTGTGTGTGTGTAAGGGAGTGTGTGTGTGTGTGTAAGGGAGTGTGTGTGTGTGTGTAAGGGAGTGTGTGTGTGTGTGTAAGGGAGTGTGTGTGTGTGTGTAAGGGAGTGTGTGTGTGTGTGTAAGGGAGTGTGTGTGTGTGTGTAAGGGAGTGTGTGTGTGTGTGTAAGGGAGTGTGTGTGTGTGTGTAAGGGAGTGTGTGTGTGTGTGTAAGGGAGTGTGTGTGTGTGTGTAAGGGAGTGTGTGTGTGTGTGTAAGGGAGTGTGTGTGTGTGTGTAAGGGAGTGTGTGTGTGTGTGTAAGGGAGTGTGTGTGTGTGTGTAAGGGAGAGTGTGTGTGTGTGTAAGGGAGAGTGTGTGTGTGTGTAAGGGAGAGTGTGTGTGTGTGTAAGGGAGTGTGTGTGTGTGTGTAAGGGAGTGTGTGTGTGTGTAAGGGAGTGTGTGTGTGTGTAAGGGAGTGTGTGTGTGTGTAAGGGAGTGTGTGTGTGTGTAAGGGAGTGTGTGTGTGTGTAAGGGAGTGTGTGTGTGTGTAAGGGAGTGTGTGTGTGTGTAAGGGAGTGTGTGTGTGTGTAAGGGAGTGTGTGTGTGTGTAAGGGAGTGTGTGTGTGTAAGGGAGTGTGTGTGTGTAAGGGAGTGTGTGTGTGTAAGGGAGTGTGTGTGTGTAAGGGAGTGTGTGTGTGTAAGGGAGTGTGTGTGTGTAAGGGAGTGTGTGTGTGTAAGGGAGTGTGTGTGTGTAAGGGAGTGTGTGTGTGTAAGGGGGAGTGTGTGTGTGTAAGGGAAAGTGAAAGAGGGAGTGTATAAGGGAGAGTGTGTGTATAAAGGAGTGTACAAGGGAGAGTGTGTGTATAAAGGAGTGTATAAGGGAGAGTATGAGTGAGTGGTACTAAGGGAAGGAACCATAACCAAATAGGGTAAAGATGTGAAGAAAAAAAATAAAAAAAAATAAAAAATTATGAACAAAAACCTGATTAATTAAGAGAAAAAGTGGGCGTGTGTTTATGATAAAAAAATAAATAAATAAATTATAAAAATGGAATAATGATTGATGTTGATAAATGGTTTAGAAAGAAGGAAGTAGATGAAAAAGGATGAGTTAGGAGATTACCAAGAAAATATGCTGAAGGAAGGAAGGAAGGAAGGAAGAAGAGGGGGAAGGAGAAGAAGGGAAAGGAAGAGAGGTAGAAGGAGAGCAAGAAAGAAGCTAGGAGAAGAGGAAGTGGTAGAAGAAAGAGGAATTAAGAAGTGGTAGAAGAAAGAGGAAGAATGGTGGGAAAAAGAGGAAGAATTGGTAGGAGAATAATAAGAAAGGAGGAAGAGGGAGAAATGGAATTGGTTGGAGAATAATAAGAAAGGAGGAAGAGGAAGAAGTGGAATAAACAAGGACATGAGAGACTGGAAGAAGTGCATGAAGAAAGAAGGAATAAGAAGAGAAAGAGGTGGAAAGTATGGAGAAGGAAAGGAAGGAAGGAATAATAGGAAAAAGAATGAGGTGGAAGTATGGGAGGAGGGAAGGAAGGAATAAGAAGAAAAAGAGTAGTGGACTTATGGAAAAGGGAAGGAAGGGGAAGAAGAGAAAAGAGGTGGAAATAAGAGTGGAGGGAAGGAAGGAATAAGAGGAAAAAGAATGAGGTGGAATTATGGAGAAGGGAAGGAAGGGGAAGAAGAGAAAAAAGAGGTGGAAATAAGGGGAGGGAAGGAAGGAATAAGAGGGAAAAGAGGTGGAAATAAGGGTGGAGGGAAGGAAGGAATAAGAGGGAAAAGAGAGGTGGAAATAAGGGTGGAGGGAGGGAAGGAAGGAAGGAATAAGGAGGAAAAAGTGGGTGGAGATATGGGTGGAGGGAGGGAAGGAAGGAAGGAATAAGAGGAAAAAGATTAGAGGAATTATGGGAGGGAGGGAAGGAAGGAAGGAATAAGAGGAAAAAAGGGGTGGAGATATGGGTGGAGGGAAGGAAGGGGAAGGAGAGGTAGGTGTGTGTGTGTGTGTATAAATATAGCACGAGTCCCCTCCCCCTTATAAAAGAGGGGAGGGGGAGAAAGAA
>JAWQEG010008934.1:0-10000 GCA_033782935.1 Petrolisthes cinctipes
AGAGAGAGAGAGAGAGAGAGAGAGAGAGAGAGAGAGAGAGAGAGAGAGAGAGAGAGAGAGAGAGAGAGAGAGAGAGAGAGTTACAAGGAAAGTTACAAGGAAAGTTACAAGGAAAAGAAGTACCCTAGAAGACCTTACGATCCATACAAAGAGGGTACCTGTGGGTTTAGTTGCGCAAGTAGGCGACCGTCCTCGAATGTGTTATGTGAAACCATCAAGGAACACTCGCACAACGGCTTAAACACCTAGACGGTGATTTAAGGCTTTGTCTAATCTGGACTTGAACTGATCCACAGAGTTGCTGTTGACTACATCAGCAGGAAGCGCGTTCCAAGTACCGCAGATGCTGTATGTAAAGAACTTACCACACAGATCACGGTTGTATCGCTTCAGTTCAAGTTTGTAGCCATGATTCCTGGTTGTGCCCTCACTGAGTTGGAAAATGTCCCTGTAGTCTACATTGTCAAAGCCTCGTAGTATTTTAAAACACTTCGATAAGCTGACCACGCAGTCTCCGGGTTTCCAAAGAGAACAGGTCGAGTTCTACCAACCGATCTTTATAGCTCTTGTGTCTAAGAGAGGGTATAAGTTTGGTTGCCCTGGCTTGCACTCGTTCCAATCTCGCGATATCCTTTCGGTAAAAAGGACTCCAAACTGGACTGCATACTCCAGGTGCGGTCCGGACAAGGGAATTGTACAGACAAAGTACTATCTCCTTGTTCCGGTATCCAAACTGTCGCTTTATGTACCCTAACATCCTTTGGGCCTTTCTTCTCAGCCTCAATACACTGCTTTGAGAACTTGAGGTCACTGGTGATAGTTACACCCAAGTCTTTCTCAGTATCAGTGCTTACGAGAGCATTGCCCTTAAGGTTATACTCTTTTCGGGGGTTTCTGTGGCCTATATGCATAACTTTGCATTTGTTCACGTTAAATGGCATTTGCCACGTGTCAGACCACTCCCCGATCTTCCTAAGATCTTCTTGTAAGCGGGTAGTATTTCCTTCTTTCGCGACATTCATACCAAGCTTAGTATCATCGGCGAATTTGGAAATCTTGGCAACCATGTCACCATCCACGTCATTAACATAGATGATAAACAGTAGTGGTCCCAGAACAGAACCTTGGGGAACGCCGCTAGTAACGGGCACCCACTCTGAAGCCTGTCCATTCACTACCACCCGCTGCCGTCTGTCACTTAGCCAGTTCTCTATCCAATTTGCCACATTTCCGTCTATGCCCAGTGCACGCACTTTCCGAAGGAGGCGGCGGTGGGGTACCTTATCAAAGGCTTTCTGAAAGTCTAAGTAGACAACATCGACCGCTTTATCCCGATCATGCTCACTGAAAACAAAATGGAAGAATTCCACCAGATTTGTGAGGCATGACCGGTTGCTGCCGGAACCCATGCTGGGAACCCCTCAGTAGCAATTTGATTCTAAGTGTACTGTTATTTTGTCCACCATGATGCTCTCCATGAGTTTACAGACTATCGAGGTTAAACTGATGGGTCTGTAGTTTGACGGTTGGCTAGCATCTCCCTTCTTGAAGATAGGAGTCACCTCTGCCTCACGCCAGTCTCTAGGAACGCATCCAGTCTGGATTACCCTGTTGAAGACCATGCACAGGTGCCGTGATACTTCACCATGCACTTCTTTCAGCACTCTAGGTAAGAACCCATCCGGACCGGGGGACTTGTTTGCTTTTAATTTGATTATTTTTCTCTCGATTTCTTCTTGGGTGAAGACCATTGACTCCAACTTCTCACTGAAGGAGTCCAAAGGTTCGGGAATGGGACCACTCTCCTCAGAGAACACTGAAGAGAAATACTCATTTAAGAGGTTAGCATTTTCTGCATCAGAGTGCATCAATGCTCATCCTCATTCACCAAGGGACCGATCCTGCGTCGGATTGGTTTACGGCCATTCACATAACTGAAAAACTCCTTGGGGTTCTCTTTGCAGAGTCTAGCCACACGGACCTCCTCAGCACGCTTAGCCGCCCTTATTTTGGACTTCACGTTTCGATTCAGTCTTCTATGACCGTCAAAGTCCCCAGATGTCCTTCGCTCGACGATACGCAGTTCTCCTCTCCCTTAGTAGGTTACGGATTTCCCGATTAAACCACTTAGGTTGAATGAACTTCTGACCTGTTCCCTTCAGAGGAATAAAGCGTGACTGAAGTTCCATGAAGGAAGACAAGAATGACCTCCACAGATCATCAGCACTCTCTCCCTCCTCTAGTTCCATTTCAGTAATGCTTTCACGAAGACCTGCAAAGTTCGCTCTCCCCATGTCTAATTTCTATGCACCGGGGTCACGGACTCCATATTAGGGACCTTAACTGAAAATCTTATAAGCTTGTGGTCGCTTCCACCTATTTCTTCGTTTACAGAGAGGTCTTGAATGATGTCATCCTCTGAGGTGAGGACCAAGTCGAGTATGTTAGCACCTCTTGTTGGCTCCCTTACCCATTGAGTGAGGAATTCATCATTTACAAACTCCAAGAGTGGTGTGTTCTCGGCAGAAGGGCTCTCTGGTTTCCCAGTCAACATGTGTGTTGAAGTCCCCCATAAGGATGCACACCCTGCCGTCCACTAGTTCACCCAGCAACTGGTATAGGTCCCTGTCCATCTCACTGAGTTGTCCAGGGGGTCTATAAAGCAGCAGGGTTCTGTATTTTGCAGTGCCTATTTCTAGGTCAACTCCAAGGAGCTCGTGGTTCGATGTGATGTTGCAGGTCAATCGATTTGAGAGAGAGAGAGAGAGAGAGAGAGAGAGAGAGAGAGAGAGAGAGAGAGAGAGAGAGAGAGAGAGAGAGAGAGAGAGAGAGAGAGAGAGAGAGAGAGAGAGAGAGAGAGAGAGAGAGAGAGAGAGAGAGAGAGAGAGAGAGAGAGAGAGCAATAACTCATCTTCAGTCTACAGCATAATATTAGGACTACCGCTGAACATTACGATAGGTTACGAGATTCACTGACAAAACTTGGCTTCATTCGCTATGTTACAAATATCATAAGCTGTGAAATATAGAGGTGTTGACGGCGTAAGGGTCAATCGTTTATACAGCTGTACGTAAAAATAATCATACAAACGAATACTCTAATGTTATCAGTATTTTCCCCCTAAAGATGTTATAATATGATAATTTTGATAACGAGTAAATTTTAGGTTAGGAGAAGCAACGAAATACTCCACACTACACTAATTTTTTTTTTCATTAAACATGGAAAACCAGCTAAATCTTCATAGAACCATCATTGCTTAGGAAACGCTCCACAATAACCTCCTAAAGTTTGGCACAACACTCTCTAGGACTCTGTATACATAACCATTTAAACACCACTAAGAGCAGCATTAGCAGCATCACCAGCAGCAGTACTAAGGCCATCAAGAGATCACACACACTCAGCTACAGTAGAGCAGGTGGAGTAGGTGGTAGGCAGATGGAGGGCGGCAGGTGGGTGGTAGGCAGATGGAGGGTGGCAGGTGGGTGGTAGGCAGATGGAGGGTGGCAGGTGGGTTGGTAGGCAGGTGGGTAGTAGGCAGATGGAGGGCGACAGGTGGGTGGGTGGTAGGCAGATGGAGGGCGGCAGGTGGGTGGGTGGTAGGCAGATGGAGGGCGGCAGGCAGGAGGATTGAGGGGAGGGACAAGGGCACCAGAATCACGGGTCGAGGACAACAGGGATCGCGGAAATTGGTGAGGGGGGACTGAGGGTAAAGTGGGATGGGTTACAAGGAGAGAGGTGAAGGTGGTGGTGGTGGTAGTGGTAGTGGTGGTTGTGGTGGTGGTGGTAGTGTATTGTAGGCTGTGAAAAAGATGCAGGTGGTGTGAAAAAGAGGGAAGGATGGTGTGATAATGAGGGCAGGATGGTGTGATAGACAGGGCAGAATATTGTAATAAAGAGGGCAGGGGCTTTGATAAAGAGCGCAAGAGGGCAGGGGCTGTGATAAAGAGGGCAGGATTGTGTGATAAAGAGGGCAGGATTGTATAATAAAACTGTGATAAAAAGTGAAAAAAAAAAAAATATGTGTATGAGGCATGAGAGAAACATAGTGATAGGTAAAGAAAAACAAGAAGGGATCACAGGACACACCACAAAAAAAAAATTGGTGAAGGAAAGGGAAGAAGAAACGCACAGACCAACAACAGAAGCAGGCGATGGAGAAACGAACAAGGAATAGCAGCACGGTAAGTAAGTAAGGAAGGAAAGGTTAAGGCAAGGTAAAGTAAGATAGTCCAGTCCTCCCAGTAGTACCATAAATACTGGATGGTGACAGCGGTCCAGTAGCCACCACGTTGTTAATGTATGGTAGGTAGCAACGCCCCCCCCCCCCCCCACCCCAGTTCCCTCTCCTCTACATACACACTAATATATGGAAATGCGGACCGTAAAGGGAGCTGCTACCCATACTTCACACGCCCCACTGGCCATATACCCTAACAAGTTTTTGTCCCTCCTCTTTCCTGTACTCTCTGTCTGTCTCTTTCTTTTCCTTTCTCCAGTCTCTCTTTCTCTCCTTTCTCTATTCTTTCTCTATTCTCTCTCTCTCTCTCTCTCTCATACCATCTAATTAATCTTTATAACCGTCCTTTTCCCATTCACCTAAATTCTTTTTAACTAACCCTTTGTATTTTACTATTGTCCTGTTATACTGTGATTAGTATTATTTCTATTTATATAGGCCTGGAACTAAAATATTTAATATATATTTATATATATATAACGTAATTACTGACCCTACCCCTCCTGCCACTAATCACCTCCTTATCCCTACACACCTTTGTCCAACCTCACCCTGCCCTTCCCTCTGTACCCTGTCCCCTCCTATACCTCACCTCACTTCACCTCACCTCACCCTTAATCCCCCCTCCCTACTGACACTAACCACGCCTGGCTAATCCAGCAAACTCACCTCACCTCTCCTTGGTAATTACCCCACCTCCCCATCCTCTCATTTCAACAACCCAACCGATCCTAAACCTTTTCCCTATAGCCCCTCCCCAAAACCCCCACTTCCAGTCTGTACTTCACATTTCGTACATCTCCCACTACCCTCATCAAGTTGAAATTATTTAATTAATTAACAAATAAATTAGTAAATAAATTAATAAATTAATAATTAATAATAACAAATAAATTAATAAATTAGTAATTAATAAATTAATTAATAAATTAATGAACTAATAAATTAATTAACTAATAAATTAATTAACTAATAAATTAATTAACTAAATAAATTAATAAACTAATAATTAACTAATAAATAAATTTATTAATAATAACATAAACTAAATAAATAAATCAATTAATAAATAAATTAAAATCGCCAAGAATTACGGCCTCTTGCGTGTTACTCATCTCGTTAATTTGCTCATAGATATCACGGTCGGTTTTGTACTGGTTGAGCTGGGGGTCTGTATAATAAGGCTAACAAAAGTTTCATCCCGAATTTATTTCTAATGAGTATATATAGTGTGTCTACGTTAGCGATATGGGCTTTGATAATAAGATCGGTTTGAGGTCATCTTTAATATATAATAGGACTCCGCCTCCCCTTTTATTTGTTCGACCTTTCTCAAATATTGTATAGCCGGGAATTTTTATACTCTGCTAGGAAGTCTCTGCTTTCGGTATTTTGTTATGCCGATTATATCGTAATTTTCTGTGAAAATTAATTCCTCTAAATCTGTAAATTTGTTATGGATGCTGCGAGCATTAACGTAAAATACCTTTAAGCTGTTTCGGTTTATTCTGTTTATTCGTTTTACGTTACCTGACCTTGACGTACCTGGGCAGACCCGTTTTTTGTACGATGGTTGATGACCGCATCGTTAAGCAAACGTCCTAAACGGGCTGCTCCTACCTGATTCAGATGGACACCATCATCTGAGAACAACGAGTCATCAAAATAAAAATTGTCCCATGTGTTGACGAAATCGACGTTCTCCTCGTTGCAGATGTTGGCAAGTCGTCGGTTGATACTAGTAGCGGTGTTGAAGAAACGGGTGTCTGCTTGTCTGCGGGGGATGATTCCAGAAAGGATGATGTTGTTCGTTTTTTCCTTGAACTTCGCAATCATCTGTCGGTACTTGTTGAGGAGCTCCTCCGATCTGGTCTTGAATACATCGTTGGTTCCAACGTGGATGACGTACGTGGTGTTGTCGGGGGCCAGGCTTGTCACTTCGTCCACTGAGTCAATCACGTCGTCTAGGCCGCCACCCGGGATGCAAAATCGCTTCCTCGACTTGGGTGCTCGGCCACAAAACTCGGTGAGTTGACCCCTTACCATAGAGTCACCAACCAGCCTGGCCTCGGTGTCGTCTTCATCGTCGTCTTGGGCCAGGATCTTGAAGCGGTTTTGGCACGTAGTGATGGGTATAATGTTCCTTGTGGAATAGGGAATATTAACGTGGGTGATGAGTTTACTAATAGCGACCACCGCATAATCACATTCAGTATAAATTTCAATAGAAGTGAAATAAATTACAGTTACGAAAAAATCCCCAACTTTAGAAAAGCTAATTTTCACCAACTCAGTGCGATATTAAAAGATACCGATTGGAAATGTCTGCGAGACACTATTGACATTAATACACAATGGAACTTTTTCATTAATGCGTACACAAAAGCGGTCAAAGACAGCATACCGTTAAAAACCGACGTTCAGCACAAAATTTAAAGCCCAAGTGGTGGAGTAAAGACATAGCTGACTGTTTACGCGCCAAAAAAGAACGCCCACACTAGAGTAAAAATCACAAATGACAATAGCGAGCGGGCCAAGTTTGCAGACTTACGAAGAAAAGCCAAAAAGTTAATCAAACAGAGTAAAAAGGCCATTGAAAAACACGTAGCAAATCAAAGTAAGACAAACCCGAAAGAGTTCTACAGTTATATTCGGCATTAAGAAAGTACTCACGTCAACTATCGGACCACTACTTGATGAGAATGGGGACTTTACTACAGATGAAGAGCGGAATGAGTGGTAATCCTTAACACTTTCTTTGCATCAGTCTTTACTATAGAAAACCCGAACGATATACCAACAGTAACAACAGTCCAAAATGAAAACACCGAGGTATTAAGTAATATCAGCATTACAGAAAGGGACGTAATAAAATGTATTGATAAATTAAATGTAAATAAGTCACCTGGGCCAGACACGATCTCCCCTCGCGTATTAAAGGAAGCGAAAAGTGAAATAGTAAAACCTCTGACTCTGCTCTTTAACTATTCTTTACACACCGGAACAATACCTGACGAATGGAAGCTCGCTAACGTAACACCAATATTTAAAAAAGGCAGCAAATCTCTACCTAGCAACTATCGCCCTATCAGCCTAACCTCAGTCGTATGCAAAATGCTAGAGACAATCATACGAGATAAACTTACAAATCACTTAGAGGAAAACAACTTACTTAGAGACACTCAACACGGTTTTCGTAATAAACGCTCTTGCCTAACGAACCTATTAGACTTTTTAAATGACATTTTCAATGAATACGATAAGAATAAAGCAGTAGACATAATTTATCTAGATTTCCAAAAGGCCTTTGACAAAGTTCCCCATAAACGCTTAATAACTAAATTAAAATCACACAGAATCCAAGGCGATACCGTAAGATGGATAGAGAATTGGCTAAGCAACCGTAAACAACGCGTGGTAATAAATGGAAAATCTTCTAGTTGGACTGATGTTACGAGCGGGGTGCCACAGGGGTCAGTTTTAGGGCCAATCCTATTCCTAGTTTACATAAACGACATAGACGAAGGCCTCTCATGTATAATATCGAAGTTTGCCGACGACACCAAAATTGCAAATACAGTACTCACTAACGCACAGACTAAAGAAATGCAAGATAATCTCGATAAATTGTCAAATTGGGCGAAAACTTGGCAAATGTCCTTCAATTCAGATAAATGTAAAGTGCTCCACATCGGACATCGTAACGTAGCAGCAAACTACTCGTTAAATGGTAAGCAACTCAAAAGCGTGGATCGAGAGACAGACTTAGGGGTAACAGTATCAAGTAACCTAAAACCCAGTCAGCAGTGTACGGAAGTAATTAAGAAAGCAAATAAAACTATTGGCTTTATCGGCAGAGCATTCGAGTTTAAATCTAAAGACACAATCCTCACTTTGTATAATTCCTTGGTCCGTCCCCTTATGGAGTATTGTGTTCAAGCCTGGTGCCCGTACTACCAGAAAGATACCGTACTACCAGAAAGATATAGCAAAATTGGAACGAGTCCAACGTAGAGTTACTAAAATGATACCAAGTCTGAGAAATAAAACGTACGATGAGCGGCTAAGTGAATTAAATCTATTCCCATTGATACAACGTAGACTGAGAGGTGACTTAATCCAGGTATTTAAAATAATCAAAGGCATAGATAATATGGACTGCACCAAATATTTCACAATCGATCAATCAAACTACACGAGAGGAAACGGCTGCAAAATCATAGGTAAATCTTTTAATTCACACGAATCAAAGAATTTCTTTTTTAACCGAGTCGTCAACTTATGGAATGGGCTTCCCCGTAACGTAATTGACTGTAACACCGTAGACAGCTTCAAACGTCGCTTAGATAAACACCTTGCGTCTAATCCCCGACTTACAATGTTTACTAATGAATAATTTTTGCCCATTACAGGTGGCAAGTTAGCCAAATTTCACCTACTTTCCATCTTTCCTATAAAATTTCCTTGTGGAGTATTTCTGCCAACCCCACAAGGTTCCCATTCCTGACTTTATTTCCGGTACGGCTCAGGCCGGAGGGATTGGAGGGTGGGGAGAGAGCCTTCTACTTTGCTATCCTTACCTACGACTATCACTGGGGAGTAATTCATTCTCTACCAGTAACCTTCTAATCAGGTCACCTCGTTTGGACCGTAAGGTCTGTTGTGGTCTGTGTTTCTATGTAACTCTATGTAACTCTCTCTCTCTCTCTCTCTCTCTCTCTCTCTCTCTCTCTCTCTCTCTCTCTCTCTCTCTCTCGTATTCATTTATCATGCGACCTCTTTCCATATACCTTCCTCTTTTTCCATCTCCATTTTTGTGCCTTCCATTGTCCCCTTTTTTCCTATATTCACGTGGGCTCTTACCGGTGAAGGGTAGAGGGAAAAAAAAAAAAGAGATAGAAAGGAAAAAAAATAAAAAAATATATATATAACTTGGCAGCAGAAAAAAAATATCACATGGCATCACTTCTCGACTCCCTAAGTAGACAGGAGTGAGTTAGGGCAGCAGAGTCCCATTATATTCTCCAGCCACTCAGCACTAAATTTCTAGAGCACGAAGATGGACACGTGTGATATCTTCCTTCTCCTCTCTTTCCCCCCCTACTTGCTTCTTCCTTCCTATGGGGCCTTACGACAGACACACTCAATGAACTAACTAACTCCCCTATTTCCTTTCCTCATTGCGCTCAGTCATAAAAGGTGCACAGTACATGGAAGGGGACGACTGGGTGGAATGGGCTAGTAGTGTGTGTGTGTGTGTGTGTGTGTGTGTGTGTGTGTGTGTGTGTGTGTGTGTGTGTGTGTGTGTGTGTGTGTGAGTGAGTGAGAATGAATGAGTGAGTGTGAGTGAGTGAGAATGAATGAGTGAGTGTGTGTGTGTTTGTGAAAGTGAGTGAGTGAGTGAATAAGTGAGTGAGTGAATGAATGAGTGAGTGAGTGTTGTTTTATCTTTATTAATTTCTCTCTCTCCCTCCTCCCACTACAACCCCAATCCTACCACCCAGTCTACTTCTCACTCCACCCTGTACCCAGCCTGCCTCCTCACTCGCCTCTCCTTCTCCTACCTCATCGGACCAGACTCCCCCTCTTGTTTCACTTGATCGCGTCCCGTCCCTGCCAGCCCATCCCAGCCCCACTTTCTAGTTCTCTGATTGACACTCGGTAGTTTTATCTGAATTGCTTTATATCTATAAGGAAGAAAGGGAAGGAAGATAAAATATAAAAAGTAAAATGTTAGGTAGGTTTCATGCGTCCTA
>JAWQEG010008934.1:15000-19369 GCA_033782935.1 Petrolisthes cinctipes
TAGCATCTCCCTTCTTGAAGATAGGAGTCACCTCTGCCTCACGCCAGTCTCTAGGAACGCATCCAGTCTGGATTACCATGTTGAAGACCATGCACAGGTGCCGTGATACTTCACCATGCACTTCTTTCAACACTCTAGGTAAGAACCCATCCGGACCGGGGGACTTGTTTGCTTTTAATTCAATTATTTTTCTCTCAATTTCTTCTTGGGTGAAGACCATTGACTCCAACTTCTCACTGAAGGAGTCCAAAGGTTCGGGAATGGGACCACTCTCCTCAGAGAACACTGAAGAGAAATACTCATTTAAGAGGTTAGCATTTTCTGCATCAGAGTGCATCAATGCTCCATCCTCATTCACCAAGGGACCGATCCTGCGTCGGATTGGTTTACGGCCATTCACATAACTGAAAAACTCCTTGTGGTTCTCTTTGCAGAGTCTAGCCACACGGACCTCCTCAGCACGCTTAGCCGCCCTTATTTTGGACTTCACGTTTCGATTCAGTCTTCTATGACCGTCAAAGTCCCCAGATGTCTTCGCTCGACGATACGCAGTTCTCCTCTCCCTCAGTAGGTTACGGATTTCCCGATTAAACCACTTCGGTTGAATGAACTTCTGACCTGTTCCCTTCAGAGGAATAAAGCGCGACTGAAGTTCCATGAAGGAAGACAAGAATGACCTCCACAGATCATCAGCACTCTCTCCCTCTTCTAGTTCCATTTCAGCAACGCTTTCACGAAGACCTGCAAAGTTCGCTCTCCCCATGTCTAATTTTCTATGCACCGGGGTCACGGACTCCATATTAGGGACCTTAACTGAAAATCTTATAAGCTTGTGGTCGCTTCCACCTATTTCTTCGTTTACAGAGAGGTCTTGAATGATGTCATCCTCTGAGGTGAGGACCAAGTCGAGTATGTTAGCACCTCTTGTTGGCTCCCTTACCCATTGAGTGAGGAATTCATCATTTACAAACTCCAAGAGTGGTGTGTTCTCGGCAGAGGGCTCTCTGGTTTCCCAGTCAACATGTGTGTTGAAGTCCCCCATAAGGATGCACACCCTGCCGTCCACTATTTCACCCAGCAACTGGTATAGGTCCCTGTCCATCTCATTGAGTTGTCCAGGGGGTCTATAAAGCAGCAGGGTTCTGTATTTTGCAGTGCCTATTTCTAGGTCAACTCCAAGGAGCTCGTGGTTCGATGTGATGTTGCAGGTCATCGATTTGATGGAGTTCTTTACATACAACAGCACACCACCACCCCCTCTGTCCTCTCTATCTTTGTGGAAGAGTTGGTAGCCTGGAATCACGAATTCCCCTTCAAGATCTCTGTCTGAGTTCTCAACCATGACTCCGTTATGGCCACCATCTCGGGTTCCTCTGTCGCAACGAGGGCCCGCAGTTCCAAAAACTTGTTTCGGATGGACCTGGCATTGAACAATAGAACCTTCAGGGAACCCCCAACTGCAGGGCTCCCTATACTCCTCCGTTTCCCGGTTTGGACATTGTCTTGGTAGTGCTGGGGATATCCTTCTTCAGGATCTCAGCGAATGTCTTCTCTGGGGTCACTCTAGCATAGCGACGAGGGCTCTCCTCCACGCTCGGTCGAGTGCTCCTGAGACATCGTCGGACGGCGTCTTCCATTAATTTGGAAAGCACTTCTTTCCCCTTTAGTGAGAGATGTGTACCATCCCTCAGGTAGAGGTCGTCTCTACCAAAGAGTGAGGTGTAGGGGTCCACAAAGAAACACCCCCTCGGCAGTACACAAATCAGCCAGGCGCTGATTTACTGCAATGTTCTTTGACAGAGCAGTCCCTAAAGGGCCTCTCCTTGGGAGCATGCCAACAACTACCCTTCTGCGGGTTTTTAACCCACAGTCATCTACTGCACCGAGCACATCCGAGAGGACTCCTTCGGTCATGCCTACTCTACCATTTCTCAGGTAGATGTCATTACCACTCACCATGAGTGCAATGACAGCAGATCTGGACATTTGGATCCTCTCAGCTTCCTTTCGGAGGTCAGCATTGCCATAACCTGGCAAACAATTCACCTTCACAGAAGTGTGAAGGCGATCTGCCATTAGGGGTTGCAGCCCTCGTGCCTGGGAATCACCTACAATGTGTATATTCCACAGGCCTCTCCTTGGTAGGAGCACGAGATGCCTTGTGAGGAACCCGAGAGTGTTTTGAATTCCTGCCGGGCTCGTCACTTCCTCCAGGTTGCTTCTTCTTCGTCTTCTTTACCTTCTTCATTTTCTTTTCCTTCTTATTTGATTCCTCACTTTCCTCTAATCCCTCCTCAACTGTCTTGGGTTTTTCTCCCTTCTCCATATTCTCCTCCTCTTTTCCATCACACTTTTCTGCAGTCTCTTTTCCTTCTGCAGTCTCTTTTCCTTCTTCATTGTTGTTGTTCTTCTTGTTGTTGTTCTTCTTCTTGTTCTTCTTCTTTTTGTTCTTCTTCTTCCTTGGTCTTTACCGCCGTGGTGGAGCTCTCAGGTGAAGAAGCTCCTTGGACTGCCTTGTCTCTCACATGGCAGTACACCTCTGTGAGTCCATCCGGAGAACTTCCTCCTTTAGGGAGTTGTTCTCCTTCGTGAGCAGTGAGATGTGCTTCATCAACCTCTCCTCGAGTTTGCAAAAAGTCGCAAACACTCGAGGAGTCTAGGTCGCTCGCACTCCTCCCGCTGAAGTCCTCACACCAGCGGTACACCTTGCATGTAGTACATGTAAATTTTCTTGCTGATGGACCAGTCATCTCGCTCTAATTCAATTCAATTTAGGACCAATAATACAAAAGAAAGGGTAATGTGATTTGGTCTCGCATAAGTCTCATCCGCCTACTTCTAGAAGGTTTTCGGTCGTTCGGCCAACAGAAACCTTATGAGCCAAGCACACCAACCCTAAGGTCTCCCTGGGCCGGACGGCCCCAATCGTGCCGCAGCTCCCAACTGAGCAGCACAAGAGTCCTAAGTAAATGGACTCTGATTTTTCGACAGGGGTGCTTGAAGTGTAACCGTCGTCCTACTAATCCTACTAATCCTCCATCCGCGGCCAAACTTAAAGCAAATAGTAAAACTAAATGTCCACGACTTAATCCGAGATCTTTTACTGGCCTGGCAGCCAGCGAGGCACGAAAGCTCTCTCACCAAAGAGCAGTCGAGCCTTTAGGCAACCTAAGAACGGTCACAGGGAGCTGGTCAGGCTTATTAATCTAAGAGAATTACCTACGGGGGGTCCTGAGGCATCTCCATTACTCGTACCCCACACGCCTGAGATCCCTTCAATCTCAGCTCCTTTCGAAACACTGTGGAGCGTTAAAAGGCTGAAGGTGTTTAGGAGGTTGAGGTCAAAGCCTCCCTTCTCACACGGCATAAGGTAGCTGGTGAGGTCCTTAACAATAAAAACTTATATCGAAAGTGATGAAGATTTTTTTTTTTTTTTTTTTTTTTTAGGACAGTTGGAGAGCAGTTGTGAAACTTAATATTAACATGAAGATTTGACAACTCTTAGTCAGGATCCTAATAACGCTACCTTTCTGGCACGGGTAACCCAACTGGACTAAATGTCCCCCAGCATAGCTAGCAAAATTCAAACAGATCACATAAGCTCTCTCACCGACGGCAAGGTGGTTGTCGAGAGAGAGAGAGAGAGAGAGAGAGAGAGAGAGAGAGAGAGAGAGAGAGAGAGAGAGAGAGAGAGAGAGAGAGAGAGAGAGAGAGAGAGAGAGAGAGAGAGAGAGAGAGAGAGAGAGGAGAGAGAGAGAGAGAGAGAGAGGAGAGGAGAGAGAGAGAGAGAGAGAGAGAGAGGAGAGAGAGAGAGAGAGAGAGAGAGAGAGAGGAGAGGAGAGGAGAGAGAGAGAGAGAGAGAGAGAGAGAGAGAGAGAGAGATGAGAGAGAGAGAGAGTTACAAGGAAAAGAAGTACCCTAGGGACCTTACGATCCATACAAAGAGGGTACCTGTGGGTTTAGTTGCGCAAGTAGGCGACCGTCCTCGAATGTGTCATGTGAAACCATCAAGGAACACTCGCACAACGGCTTAAACACCTAGACGGTGTTTAAGGCTTTGTCTAATCTGGACTTGAACTGATCCACAGAGTTGCTGTTGACCACATCAGCAGAAGCGCGTTCCAAGTACCGCAGATGCTGTATTAAAGAACTTACCACACAGATCACGGTTGTATCGCTTCAGTTCAAGTTTGTAGCCATGATTCCTGGTTGTGCCCTCACTGAGTTGGAAAATGTCCCTGTAGTCTACATTGTCAAAGCCTCGTAGTATCTTAAACACTTCGATAAGCTGACCACGCAGTCTCCGGGTTTCCAAAGAGAACAGATCGAGTTCTACCAACCGATCTTTATAGCTCTTGTGTCTAAGAGA
>JAWQEG010008935.1:0-5000 GCA_033782935.1 Petrolisthes cinctipes
ATAGCAGAGACATATTAATTTACGAATACCATTATCCGTGGAGGGGAAGCAAGCCAAGCGAATCATACCAATCACAGTGTTGGATTGGAAGTGACCCCCTCATTTACCTCACATGCCCACCCATTACGCCCAACCTCCTGGCTTTCATAAATAACTCTGTAATCTCGTGCCCCCAAGCTGGTCTGCATGGCCAAGGAGGTGGAAGGGAGGGGAGGGGAGGGGATGGATGGGGGTGTTTGTTGTGTTTGGGTGGTGTGGTTAGGGTAGAGGAGCTAGGGAGGGACTGAGAGGGGGTTGGTGGGGAGGAATGAAGGAAGGAAGGAGGTTTGAGAGGGAGCTGGTAGGGAAAGGGAGAAAGATAGGGGTGGAGGGAGGGAGGAGGAAGAAGGGTTTGCGAGGGAGGGAGTTGGTGGGGAGGGATGGGTTGAGTTTGGATACGAGGGATGTGGGATTGTTTAAGGATTAGGGATTGATAGGGTGTTAGTCGAGAGGGAGGGAGAGGGTTTGGATTGGGATGTGGGTAGGGCAAGTTGGAAAGGATTTGGATGTTGTTTTGGGCAAGGGGGAAGGAGTGTTGGAAACGTGGGTAGGGCAAGATAGGGACAGTTTGGATGGGGGAGATAATTAAGGGAGGAAGGGCTAATCTGGATTGGTGGGTAAGGGGGATGGGGAGACAGGTAGGGATGCTGGGATAGGATGATAGGTAGGGAGGGTGGGATAGGATGATAGGTAGGGAGGCTGGGATGGGAAGACAGGTAAGGAGGCTGGGATGGGGAGACAGGTAAGGAGGCTGGGATAGGAGACAGGTAGGGCTAGGACCAGTCAGCTAACACACACCCCGTCACCATCAGAGCCCCGAGACAGTCACCAGGCACTAAAACAATGACTAGCCACTTCACTCTACACGAGGCGCCACCACCAACACCATCAATAATGACCCCAACACCCCCAGTACACAAGGGCGAGAATAGGACATGCTGAGGTAGGGTTAACAGTGATTATACCCTAAGGATTCGCTGGCCCAGAGATGACGTATGCGTGTGTGTGTATAATGTGTGTATTTTACTGTGTATGTAATATAGAGACACTAATGTAACTGGTTCGTGTGTGTGTGTGTGTGTGTGTGTGTGTGTGTGTGTGTGTGTGTTGGTTTGGAAGATGTTTTTTGTGGCATCAGTTGTGTACACGTGTGCGCCTCTGTGTGTTTGTGTGTAGTAGTGTGCATGCGTGTTTTACAGTCACTTCTTTCTTGCTGGAGATAATGCTTTCCATTTATATCACCACCTCCCTCTTCCTCTGTCTTCTTCCTCCTACTTCATCACTTTCATCTGCGCCCTTCCATCTCATTCTCCTCCTCCCTCTTTCTTCTTCATCTTTCTTCTTCCTCTTCTTATACCTCCTCCTCCTCCACCTCCTCTACCACATTCTTCCTCTCTTTCTTCTTCCTCCTACTCCTACTCATCCCTCTTTCTTCTTCCTCCTCCTCCTCCTCCTCCTCCTCCACCACCACATTCTTCCTCTCTTTCTTCTTCCTCCTCCTACTCCTCCTCCTCCTTTACACGGAATGGATTTATGGGTTAGCAAGCTCAAAAGGGAGTTGATGTTGTGTAACGGTAAAGCTCGTGCCTGTCATTCCACCCACCGGTTACCCAACAATCATGAAAATTGGGTCTACATCTCAATTGCTATATTATGGAATGACCTATATACCATTCTTTGTGTTCTCCCAATCTTGTGTCCTTACTTCCTTCCTTCAAATGACTTGTGTATCGCTATTATTTGGACTATAGTGATTTGTTCGTCTGCAAGTCTCCAGGCACAGACAGGAGTGGGTAATGCCTTTGCTGTTGCCTACCCATAAAACACACACACACACACACACACACACACACACACACACACACACACACACACACACACACACACCCACCACCTCATCCCTCCACATCCCTTTTCAACTTGCATGCACTCGGGACTGCTCGGTCAGACAGCTTCAGGAACTTCAACAACACAACTTGCATGCACTTCGTCAGCACTTCGAAGGATTTTATGCATGTACCCTTCCCTCATGAGATGCCTAGTGTTTAGTGATTTGTATAACGTATAGGTGATTGTGTGATGGATGGATTTTCATGATTATTATACTCCTTTTTCCCATGGTCATGATTTTAAGTGGTAATCATTCCTATTCCTTATAATAAGTAGTAATACAGGAAGTTGGGAAAACGTCAGATTTATATTCGTATAATGTGATTGTATTTGGACGATCATAGTGTCATGTGCTTGGTCCATTATTATTTTATGTAGGCGTAGCGAAAGTGAATGATGAGCGAAGCGAAATTGAATGATATGCTTCCAGACCAATTATTCGAGTTCAGGATAAGGGCTTCCTTTTGACTCATACATTAGCAATTTCGTAGACAAAAAGTGTTACTAATTGGATATGAAGTGCATGTTCATAGTAATTTACTTTGCATATCAATTTCATATTCTGTAGTTCTCTCACTTGTGTCATGTTTTTGGACAACAGTAGGCTGTTATTGAAATATTAATTTATTTTCGAGATAGACAAACAGATAAACAGTTCAAAACAGCTACTCATATAATTATGTTGTGTGGTAAACAGTACTCAGGGTATCAATATTGAGACCAGATGGATTGTTATGTTATTTGCTTGATTAAGGGATCATTAGTTTTGTGTTAATTGGAGGGCTACTGTTTCCTCCAGACTTTGCCAGAAAACAGACAACTTCAGTATACAGGAAAGGAATTTGTCTTCTTGCACTTTTGAGAGGGCTAAGTAGACTTCATTTGGCCACAACAAACGACCCTGATAAAAGTACCGTAAATCAGAGAAGGTGAGAATGTACAGTACATAACCACTGCCGACGTTAATTTTAAGAACCACTTTACCTTTTTGTCATTTTCTTCGAAGGCATTACAAAACATACGATTATTTCAGGGTCAGAATATGTTATGGGAACCGAGTGAACGATTTCCAGTTCGGGAATCCTTGAACACATTCCTAAACCCTCGGTGGCATTCTGTGTTAACAAATAGATAAAAAAAAAAAGTCCAGATGAAAGAGAGGAGGAGAAGAATGTGGAGGAAGCGGAGACAGGAAAAGACCAGTGAAGAAGAGGCAAGTATAGAGAGGAAGGAGAAGGAATATCGAAAAGGAAAGATGATGAATGAGGAGAAAGAAGACTATAGAGTACGAAGCGAGTAGAATGAATGGAGATCGGGAGGGAAGATAAATGAGGTGAGGGAGGAGAAAGACGAAGACTAATACAGAAGAGGCAAGTACAGTATATATGAGGGGGAGGAAATAGGTGGAAAGGGAAGAGAAAGAGGAGGAAGTATAGAGGGAAGGAGAGAGGGAAGGAAAGAAATCATCACACAGTTACGGAAGAGAAAGAGATAATTACATAGAGAAAAAAACACACGACAAAATAATGCATTCCAGGCGGTAGCAACAACTGAAGAAGATCTGGAGGGACGCCGAGGCCAGGTAACGGTGTGGCGGCAGGTCCAAGTCTATGATGCTACAGGGAAGGTTAATATTGCCCCCTCCTCCAGGACTGAATACTTACTTACCTCTGTTATGGAATATTGCATACAGACGCCGGGCACTCTATACCAACGCTGCCAGCTTAGTTTACTTTCATGTATCCGAGTGTAAATGTTATCTGCGTTCGATGTCGCAAAGGCTTCCCAAAATTGCCCACCACCCAGAGATCAGTATTCAGCGGTTGGATGAGAGATTTGATGAGTTACTGCTGTTTCGTCAAGTAATTTTTTTATCCTGAGAGGCTAGGATTAAGACCCAAACATTAGGGTGAAACAGCGTGAGTGGGGTGGGTGAAATAGCATAAGTAGGAATGGGATATAACAGAGTGAGTGGGTTGGGTGAAACAGCGTGAGTGGGATGGATATAACAGAGTGAGTGGATGGGTGAAATAGCATAAGTGGGATGGGTGAAACAGCGTGAGTGGGATGGATGTAACAGAGTGGCAACATTTATGGAAAGGATAGGGTTAGACCATTCACCTTCCCCCCTATACCGTGAGAGAGTTGGGAACGATGCAGTCTGTACCCTAATGATGACAAACACAAACACGATCACCCAAAATTGCACATCTTCTAATTTTCGCTCTTTTTCTTCAATGTCTGGTAATGATAGCTTTCTCTGGGGAATTATTTATGTAGGAGGAGAAAAGGGGGGTTGTATTGGGGAGTCCGAGTGGAACATGGCAGTGGAGGTGTGGAATTATGGAGAGGTGGGTGGGAGAGGGAGGGGAAGGGTGGGAGAGAGTCGATTGTTGGTGGAGTGGACGAGGTGAAGGGAAGGGTTGGAGTGGGAGAATTTAAGGGTGGAGGAGTTGGAGGGGAAGTAGGGTGGAATTGAATGGTGCAGATGGAAGGAGAGTGGAGGTGAGGGATGATAGTGGAGGAAGGAGAGTGGCTGAGGTTGAGGGTTGGTGGAAGAGGACCTGGAGTGGTGGAGGTGGAATGTGGAGAGGGGCGAGATGAATAGAAAGGTTGAGGTGGAAGGAGGGGGATAGACATTGGAGAAGAATGGGGGAAGAGGCTGGTGGAGAGATGGAGAGACAGATAGGTGGAGACGAAATGAGAGGAATAGAAGTTGGTGAAGAGAGGAAGAAGAGGAGAGGAGAGAAGGGAAGAGAGGAGAGGAGAGAGAAGGGATATAGAGAAGAGCCTTAGGACTGACAAAGTAGTAGCACGGAGATAAAGAAGTGAAGATTCCGAGTGAGAAAAACAGCCATCGAATTTATCAAGGAGGACAGGGGAAGTGTTTGCTGTTATAGTGCTGTCCATTTATGTCGTGTCTTTGATATTGTCGGCGAATTTGTGGAGGTGCTGTGTCCTCCATTCTCTCCAACAATACAAATGACCTGGGCTGTATGCTGAGGCAGTGTGTTTGTTGGTTCACTTTGGATGAACCTGTAGCCTCCAATTCGTCAACATGTTCTTAGTTA
>JAWQEG010008935.1:10000-37156 GCA_033782935.1 Petrolisthes cinctipes
CTCTCTCTCTCTCTCTCTCTCTCATCACATATACTCCTCCACTTCTCCAACCAACCGTCCCTGTCCTACCCTCCCCCACTATCCCCCTCCCCCTCTCTCCTATCCATTTACCCTCCCTCTCCCACCCTCCCCCACTATCCCTCTCTCCCTTCCTCCTATCCATTTACCCTCCCTCTCCCCCCTCCCCCCAGCTCGTTAGGGGGGGTCTCGGGCCATCAAGAAGCCAGTCTCGCTCAGGAAATTGAATGAGAAGAAATAATGTTCGCCTCTTGATAAACAAACCCACTCACCCTATCTCTCTCTCTCTCTCTCTCTCTCTCTCTCTCTCTCTCTCTCTTCAATTCCTGCTTCATTCCTTCTATCCTTCCTCTATTTCTTCTATCTTTTTTTCCATTTCTTCTATCCTTTTTCCATTCATTCCATCCTTTCTCCATTCCTTCTACCCTTCTTCGATTCCTTTTATCCTTCTTCCATTCCTTCTATCCTTCTTCGATTCCTTCTATCCTTTCTCCATTCCTTCTATCCTTCCTCCATTCCAATTATCCTATCTCCATTCCTTCAATAGTTTCTCCATTTCTTTTTTTTCCCTTGTATTCCTTGTATCCCTCCTACTATTCCTTCTCCATTCCTTGTATCTCCATTCCTTTCCATTCTTTCATTTCCTTTCCTCCTCAATTCCATCGATCCTTCCTCCACTTGCTATATATCTCTGTGTTCCTCCTACTTCTGACCTTTCTTCTCCTATTCATTTCCTCAACTCCTCACTCCTTCCTTCCCTATTCCTTCCCCGCCTCTTTGCTTGTCTCTATAATTCCTCTTCCCTCTGTTTCTCCCTCTACTTCATCTTTCACTATTTTTTCTTCAACCCCTTTTTCATCTCTATTCTATCCCCATTCCTCTCTCTGCCTTCCTTTTCATCCATTTATCCAACTATCTCCACTCATCCCCTCCATTATTCCTCTATCTTTCCCTCTTTATCCCCTCACTTCCTCCATGGTGATGTTAAAAGGGGAAGGGGGAAGAGAAGGTGGGGTTCGGGGGGGGAGGAAGAGGAGGAGGAGAAGGTGGGCATGAGGAAAATGGTTGGGATAGTATTAGGGAAAATTAGCAGGAAAATTATGATAACGATGACCAAAAAGAGCAGCAGGAGGAAGATTAACAGGCGAAGGAAGGAGAGAAGAGGAAGAGATGAAAGAATGTAATGAAGAAAAGGAGGAGTGGAAAAGGAGGCTAATATGGAAGAGAAAGATAAAAATATTAATCAAGTAAAAGGAAATAAATTGAGAAAGCATGTAGTGAAAAAAGAGAGAGAGAGAGAGAGAGAGAAGAGAGAGAGAGAGAGAGAGAGAGATTGTGATAGCTTGCGACTGTGATATGAAGAGAAGGGAGTAAGAGGTGTATGGGGTGAGAGAGGTGTGGGGGGGATGACGGGAGAGATGTGGGAGGGGGATAATTATAGAGAGGTAGGGGAGGGGAGGGGAGTAGAGGAGAGAGTTCAGATGAGGCCAGGGAAGGAAGAAAATGAGGGAGTAAGGGGAGGTGGGTTAAAAAAAAGAGGAGGGGATACCTGACTAGAGAGAGAGAGAGAGAGAGAGAGAGAGAGAGAGAGAGAGAGAGAGAGAGAGAGAGAGAGAGTAACGTTAAAGAGTTGTAGAGAGAGTAGAGGAGAGAAAATATCAGTGGAGGGATGAAGGAGAGGGGATAGGGAAAGACAAGAGGCAGAGAGATAGGGAGGGAGGGAGTGAAGAAAGTTACAGAAGCAGTCAGTGAAGGGATGAGAGGACAGGGGAGAGGGGGATAGAGAAAAAGACATCAGGGAGGGAGGGAGGAAGGAAGGAGAGAGGAGTAAAGAAGGGAGTAAGGTGGGAGAGGAGAGGAGAGGAGGGGGGCCGGTGCGTAATACCAGTGGCGAACATCAGTCTACCCGCTAATCAACTGGCCAATCCGGAGTGTAGTTTGCTGAAAGGGGCCAACCTAGAGGGGGCGGTCCCCATCACTCAAGACTGGCTCCTCTCGCTCGCCTCGCCCTGCCAACCAACCAACCAACCAACTCGACCCTCTCAAGTCTCGGTCACCTTCCTGCCCTTCCTTCGTCTCTTTCCCTGGCATTATGGGATCTGGGGGCTATTAATGAGTGCCCCAAGAGTCCCCCTTGTAGTGTGTTTTGCCCCGTGGGTCATGGGGACGAGAACTGGCCCCATGGGGGAACTGATGTCCACCCTTAGTGAAACCCCACACGGACGAGACGATGTGGACTGGGGACGAGAGTGTCAGACGAAGAGGAGGAGACAGCGGCGGCGGCGGCAGTTGTGGTGGAGGTGGTGGTGGTGTTGCAAGGCATCTTCTTCCACGCCCCTTCCCCACATCTCATGGTCAGCATCCGCTATATTTCACTCAGCCGCAACTCCTCGCCTTACGCCCCGACTCTCTCACCTGTGGGGTTGCCAGCTTAGCAATTTTTTCCACTGCAAGGGGGTAGTGTAACTTTTCAATATTTTATCGTTATTTTTATGGTACGTTGAAATACTTAGTAATAATATTTTTTTTACCGGTAAACTCTCACTGTACATACTCCCATCTCCTTTTTCTCAACAAAACCTCAATGAACGTCGAATATTTTACACAATCGGCAGTAGAGAAATGAAAATAAATATACCTCCAAATGGCATCCCCTCCTGACTGACACCTTGCCGTCGCCCGCTACACTGGGAAAACATGTGAAGAAGTGTGGTAATTCGGCCTCATTGTCTCCCTCGAGTGTTTGCATCGTTGGGCCTCAGGCGATGGTGGTCGGTAGGAGGCTCTCCCCACCTCTCCCTACCCCTCCCTCATTTATTCTCCCCACCCTTCCCTATTCCCTCCTTTCTTCTCCCCACCCATTTCCAGTTTCCCTCTGTTCTTCCCACTCATTTACCTCTTCCCTCCTTTCTTCTCCCCACCCTTCCCTATTCCCTCCTTCTCCCCACCCTTCCCTATTCCCTACTTTCTTCTCCTGACCCCTCCCCATTCTTCCCTCCTATCTTCTCCCCACTCCTCCCTCCTTTCTTCTCCCCACCCTTCCCTATTCCCTCCTTTCTTCTCCCCACCCCTCCTCATTCTTCCCTCCTATCTTCTCCCCACTCCTCCCTCCTTTCTTCTCCCCACTCCTCCCTCCTTTCTCTTCCCCACCCTTCTCCCTATTCCCTCCTTTCTCTTCCCCACCCCTCCCTATTCCCTCCTTTCTTCTCCCCATCTCTCCCCATTCTTCCCTCCTACATTCTCCCCACTCCTCCCTCCTTTCTTTCTCCCCACCTCTCCCTACTCCTCCCTCCTTTCTTCTCCCCACCATTCCCTATTCCTTACTTTCTTCTCCTGACCCCTCCCCACTCCACTCCTATCTTCTCCCCACTCCTCCCTCCTTTCTTTCTCCCCACCCTTCTCCCTATTCCCTCCTTTCTCTTCCCCACCCCTTCCAACTCCTCCCTCCTATCTTCTCCCCAACCCTCCCTCTTCAGTCCTTTCCTTTCCCCACCTCTACTAATTATTTTTATATATATTTACTCTTTTTCTTTAAACTTTTATCTATACTATTTTCTTCTATTTTTTTCTTTACGTTTTAATTAACTTATTATTTCTTTCTTTTAAGTCTTCGCCTCTTGTTTATACAGATTATTTCAACATTATACGAATTTCCCAACCCATACCTTTCTCACTCACTCACTCACTCACCCATTCACCCACTCACTCACTCACAAAACACACCCACTCACTCAAAAAACACATCCACTCACTCACTCACCCACACCCATTCACTCACCCACCCACCCACTCACTCACCCATTCACTCACTCACCCACCCACTCACTCACTCACTCACTCACTGACTCACTGACTCACTCACTCACTCACTCACTGACTCACTCACTCACTCACTCACTCACTGACTCACCCACTCACTCACAAAATACACCCACTCACTCACAAAACACACCCACTCTCACAAAATACACCCACTCACCCACCCACCCACTCACTCACTCACCCACAACTTACTTCCAGTCGGTGTAGTAATAGAGGTCTCCCAGCCAGCGTCCCCACCAGCCAACTACATAATCAGAGTCCCACCCACCTTCCACTTCACTCCTCCGTGTTATTTGGTCCACCTGTAATTGCAAGTGCTGGTGGTGGCAGAGGCAAGGTGGTGGAGAGAAGGAGGGAGGGAGGGAGGGGGTGTTAGGTGGAGAGTTGTGGTGGGAGGGAAGGAGGGAAGGAGGGAGTGTTAGGTGGAGAGATGGAGGGAGGGAAGGAGAGAGGGAAGGGGTGATTGGTGCAGAGTTGAGGTGGGAGGGAAGGAGGGGGTGTTAGGTGGAGAGAAGGAGGGAGAGAGGGAGGGAGGGGGGTTTAGGTGGAGAATTGAGGTTGGAAGGATGGAGGGTGGGAGGGGGTGTTAGGTGGAGAGTTGAGGAGGGAGGGAGGGGGTGTTAGGTGGGGAGTTGAGGTGGGAGGAAGGGAGGGAGTGTTAGATGGAGAGAAGGAGGGAGAGAAGGGGGGAGGGAGGAGGTGTTAGGTGGAGAGTTGAGGTGGGAGGGAGTGAGGGAGGAGGTGGTGTTTGGTGGAGAGTTGAGGTGGGAGAGAGAGGGAGGGAGTGTTAGGTGGAGAGTTGAGGTGGGAAGGAGGGAGGTTGCTTGGAGGAAGGAGGGAAGGAGGGTTTGCTAGGAGGAGGGATGAGATGTGAGTGGATGGTTGAAGGAAGAAGAGGAGAAGGGATGGGGGAGGAGGAGGAGGAGAAGAAGAAGAGGAGAAGGGATGGGGAAGGAAGTGAAGAAGAAGAGGAGGGGTGGTGGTGAAGAGAGAGAGGAGGAGAAAGAGTAAGAGACAATGGGAAGAGGAGGAAAGAGGAAGGATGGGAAGGGATGAAGTAAACATGGTAAAGAGAAGAATGAGAAATGAGCAAAGATTAGGAAAGGAGAAGGTAAAAGGATAAAAGTAGTGCATGGAGAGGAAGAAGTGGAGATAAAGGAAGGGTGGGATACACAACAAGACAGTGGGCGTGTGAGTCTATCCCTGTCCCCCATTACACGACCCGGAGTTAACGAGCCTTACTGTCCTAATGCCGGGTCGCTTCGTGGCACCAGAACACATATTGTCCTTGCTATATAAGGAGACCGGGTTGGGGGAGGGAGGGAGTAGGAGAGGGAGAGGAATAGGAAGGGTGGGTGGGACTGAGGAAGGGTGGGAGAGAGAGGGAGAGGAATAGGGAGGGTGGGAGGGAGAAGGAGAGGAATAGGGAGGGTGGGTGGGAGAAGGAGAGGAATAGGGAGGGTGGATGGGACTGGGAGAGGAATAGGGAGCGTTGGAGAGGGAGGAGAGGAATAGGGAGGGTGGGAGGGAGAGGGAGAGAAATAGGGAGGGTGGGTGGGAGGAGAGGAATAGGGAGGGTCAGAGGGAGAGGAATAGGGACGGTGTGTGGGACTAAGGGAGAAAAATAGGGAGGGTGGATGAGACTAAGGGAGAGAAATAGAGAGAGTGGGAGGGAGAGGGAGAGTGAGTGTTACTGGAGGGGGTGTTTAGTGGTGAGTGTCATGATTGCACAGTAGCCCGGGTCATGTTGTCGCCTCAAACCGGCTTATCCTTGGCTTGTCTGATTTGTCTTGTATTGATATGAATGTTCCCGTCTCCATCTGACTTGTCCTGGTTTAATATGACTTGTTCTGGTTTAATATGACTTGTTCTGGCTCCATCTGACTTGTCCTACCTTAATTTGACTTGTCCTGGCTTAATCTGACTTGTCCTGGCTTGATCTGACTTGTCCTACCTTAATCTGATTTGTCCTGGCTTGATCTGACTTGTCCTACCTTGATCTGACTTGTCCTACCTTAATCTGACTTGTCCTACCTTGATCTGACTTGTCCTACCTTAATCTGACTTGTCCTGGCTTGATCTGACTTGTCCTACCTTAATCTGATTTGTCCTGGCTTGATCTGACTTGTCCTGGCTTGATCTGACTTGTCCTACTTTGATCTGACTTGACTTATTAGCGTGCTTTGGCTTGCCCTCCCATGATCCAACTTGCCCTTCCTTCATCTGATGTGCCCTTCACTGGATACGACTTTCCTTGGCTTGAACTAACTCTTGCTGCCTTGAGAGAGAGAGAGAGAGAGAGAGAGAGAGAGAGAGAGAGAGAGAGAGAGAGAGAGAGAGAGAGAGATAATAAAGTGTGGTCGACGGCAGCACTAATACTGCGGTTCATTAAGGTGGAGCAGAACCTATTTATTCTAAGCCCTGAATAAGGAAATAGCTTATTAAATACCGGGAGGAGGAAAACAAAAACCGGACTGGACGTGTGAGGAGGAGCAGCGGGAAGGGTGCAGAAGGAGGAGGAGGAGGAGGAGGAGGAGGAGGAGGAGGAGGAGGAGGAGGAGGAGAGGGAGGTGGTCGAGGTGGTACTGGTGGTGATGGTGGAGTAAAGATGTAGAGAAGAGAAGTAAATGTGTGATAATATATAGTAGGAGGAAGAAAAGGAGAGAGGGAAGGATGTGGGAGGATGGAAGAGTAAGAGAAATAATGAAAAGAGAAAGGGAAGTGAAAGAGGAAATGTGTGATATTATTATAGAAGAGGTAGATTTGCAAGAGGAGATGGTAAAGAGGAATGAAGGGACGGAGGGAAAGAGACAAAATGGGAGGGAGGGAGGGGAGGTGGGAGTGGGTGATATCAGAGAAGAAATGGGAGAAGAGGGGAGAGGCAAGAGTGTGATGGAAGGATGAGATAAAGAGAAATGGATGTAAGAGAAAAAGAAGGTGGAAAAGAAGAAGAGTGTGTGTGTTTGATATCAAGAGTATACTGGAAGAAGAGGAAAGAGGGGGAAGGGCAAGGAAAGAAGAAAAAAAAGGAAGACGTGGGGACAGAAGGTGGAAGAATTCAAAGAGGGCGAGTAGAAGAAAGGAACCTGCCAGAGGAGTAAATGGAATCAGAGAAGAAGAGATAAAAATTGGAGAGAATAGCTTGGCAACAGGTGGTGAGGATGTCGAAGAGAGAAAAAGGTAAAGGAATGCGGAGAAGAAGAGGGAGGAGAATTGAAAGAGATGTTTGGGGTGCTTGGAGAGGCAGTCGAGAGGAAATGGAGAAGGAAGAAGGAGAGGGAGAGAGCAGGAGTAGAAATAGTTATAGTTGGGAGTATCAGATGGAGTAAAAGAAGAAGAGGAAAAGTGTGATACCGAAAATGGACGGCGAAATACAAGATGATACAGTAAAGGAATTTAGTTGATACATAAACAGTTTCCAAACATTGTAAACACGAGACCTGATTGTACTTCAGATTTTGTGCCATGATAAACGACAGACGAGCCGACTGAGGGAAGGAAAAAGAAGAAAACTACGAGAGAGAGAAAGAGAGAGAGAGACAGAGACAGAGACAGAGACAGAGACAGAGAAGGAAAGAACGAACGAAAAGTAAAGTGGTGGTTGGAAAGGGTGTCATCTAGGAGGGGAACAAGACCCCAGAATATAACACACTAGTGACTGAGTCCGGCTCCCTGATCACATAGGCACGGTAATAAATGTGGTGCTGATGGTACGCTATTAAATAACTCCCCTCCCCCACTCCCTCCCTTATTGATGTGGTGTTAATGGCTAGGTGGTGGTGATGATGAAGTGCTAATACTCTTACACCTCTTGCTTGGTTGGTGGGTTGCTTGGTTGGTTGGGTGGGTGGGTTGGGGTGTTAATGTGGTTCTGTCATTAGTGTAAGTCGTTGGTAACTTAAAGGAGTGGTGGTGGTGGTGGGTGGTAGTGGTGGTGGTGATGATGGAGTTTATCTGGTGGTGGTGAAGGTGGTGGTGGACTGATTGGGTTGACTGGGGTGGTAGTGGGTGGTGGTGGTGGTGGTGGAGGTGGACTGATTGGGGTGGTAGTGGTAGTGGTGGTGATGATGGGGTTTATCTGGTGGTGGTGGAGGTGGTGGTGGACTGATTGGGTTGATTGGGGTGGTAGTGGGTGGGGGTGGTGGTGGTGGTGGACTGGTTGGGTTGATTGGGGTGGTAGTGGTAGTGGTGGTGATGATGGGGTTTATCTGGTGGTGGTGGTGGTGGTGAACTGATTGGGGTGGTCTACTGATTGAGGTGGTGGTGGTGGTGATGGTGATGCAGTGTTAAAATTTACTACGGTCGTTTGGAGGGTGTTGTCATTACTGTGATTCTTATGTTGAGGTGATGATGGGGATAGTCTCTTGTGGTCAGATTGGGGGAGCCACGTATTCCTCCTAACTGTTAAATAATCATGAGGTCGACAGTTTCATGGCATGGTTTGGAGGAATTATTAGCCTTCCACTTTACCAACAAGAAAGCCTCCCTAAATGTAGAGGTATAGTGTTTTCTTATTGTATTGTACAGTAAGTGTGTGGGTGTTGAAGGTTGTGGTGGTAACGACGACGACGATGTATGTACAGTACTATCCCAGTTACTGTTAAAGATATTTTGTCACAAGTGTAATGATGTTTTTAATGCAGTTGTTGTTGTTGTTGTTGTTGTGTTATAATTTTTTTTTTTATACTATTTTCATTATTATTATTATTATTATTATTATTATTATTATTATTATTATTACTATTATTATTATTATTATTATTATTATTATTATTATTATTATTATTATTATTATTATTATTATTATTATTATTATTATTATTATTATTATTATTATTATTATTATTATTATTATTATTATTATTACACAGAAAATATTACAACTGAAAATAACTAAACTGGAGGATCGTGATTAAAAATGTATCATGAGCCTCAAGCTTTGACATTTTCCTCCCAAGTGAAGATGAAAATGAGCTTAAAGGAAGAAAACCAATTAATATGACATGAGCTGAAGTGATTAGGGGCGTGACGCTGCACTTTAGGGGCTGAGGTGCATCCCTGTCTAATTTCACCTTAATTGGACAGTAATAGAAGCATGAATGGACATTAGTAGTAATAATAATAGTAGTAGTGGTAGTAGAATTAGTAGTAGTAGTAGTAGTAGTTGATGTATTGTAGATTAATTATATGTAGGAGAAGAAGGAAGAGGTAGAAATAAAGACAGAGGAAGAAGCAGAGAAGAAAGCATAGGAAGACGGGGAAGATCAGAAGAAGGAGGAGGAGGAGGAGAAGGAGAAGGAGAAGGAGAAGGAGGAGGAGGAGAGACGAGACAGAATTCAAGCCCGCCAGAAAAAAAGGGTGATAATCGATTAATAGCGAGAATCTTGTTCTATTTAATACGAGATGTTCAGGGTAGAAGCGGCATATGAACCAACCAGTCACTGACACCTCACTCACGACGTCAGCCACTCTGCCCTGGAACACCGTCTTTGTGAGGTAGTATTTCATGGGGGGGAAGGGGGGGGGGGCTAACTACTCCTTCCAAGCTATAACAGGAAACATACATACTGCCTTGATATCTTTATAAGGAATCTGTTTTGTAGCAAAGTTTTGAGGAGTCAGCTTCCCCTCCATTAATTTTCACCAACGAGTGATTGTCTCCTAATATTTCATGTGTCTGAGAGTTTATAGTTCTTCCCTCCGACAAGAAAAATCCTCTGGGGGTAGTCGGAGAACTGTAAAGGTCGTATGCCGTTTTTATTTTTAGGTTAAAGTAAGATAACTAAGGTTGTGTTTGAACTGAAAGATTGATACGTCACTTTTGTCCTGAAATCACATATCAAGGCCGTGAAAAACAAGAGTCGACTCAGTCTGCCCTTAGTAACCCTCTAACCCCAAATTTCCGGCACGCTATAAGGGCGAAGGATGTGTGTACGACCTACGGAAATTTGGCCCGTACTAGATCCCAGAACTCTGATAGGCCATAAGAGCGAACGAGACGCGAGCAGCCAGTGGGAATTTCGCCTGCAACTGAATCCCATGACGCAGGGTCCAGTAAGGTAGCCCTGACCTTGAGCGAGAGGGTAATGACAGCTGACGTCTGTTCTGCAGGCACCAATTGAATCCCGCATGTCCTCGGTAATTTTGGGCATTGAAGGGCGTGATGGATACTGTGTCCTGGGGGGAATTCTGTGTACAGGGGGATTGGTGGTGTACAGGCAGGGTCATGGGTGTACAAGCAGGGTCATGGTTGTACAGTGTGTGCAGGGTCATGGGTGTACAGGCAGGGTCATGGGTGTACAGTATATACAGGGTCATGGGTGTACAGGCAAGGGGTGGGGGGTCATGGTGGTGTATAATAAAATAAAAGGAATATACGTATGCATCATTCCAAGAGGGTCATTCAATCCATGGCAATATTCAAGATAGGTTCAGCAACAACAACAACAAACTCTACGTCAGGTCAGTTCCACACATCATCGGCCATAATTGTCTATATTTTGTGCTTTTGTTGTCCTCGCCATTTTTTTTTTTTATTTCACACTTTTGTACTACTCGCATGTGTAAGTCTCAAAACTGCTTCGTGACTCGCCACATTCCAAATCGTAGGGTGTAGTTATTTCTTATGATGATTGGAAAAGAAAAGAGAGAACGAACGCATTCATCATTGTTTATTTTCCTCTCCACTTTCCATTCTCTTGTCTCTTTCTCTCTACCTGTTCCCATTAATTACTTTTCTCTAACATTGTCTTTCTACCTCCACTCTCATCAGTTTGGGAGTTCTTCATCCATCACACCCTGTCTCATCCTTTCTCACGCCTCACCCACTCACCCTCTCTCACGCCTCACCCACTCACCCTCTCTCACTCACTCACCCTCTCTCACTCACTCACCCTCTCTCACTCACTCACCCCCTCTCACTCACTCACCCTCTCTCACTCACTCACCCACTCACCCTCTCTCACTCACTCACCCACTCACCCTCTCTCACTCACTCACCCCTCACCCACTCACCCACTTACTCTCTGTCATGCTTCGCCCACTCACCCTCTCTCGCGCCTCACCCTCTCACCCTCGCCTCACCCTCTCGCCCTCTCCCACTCTCACATTGAATTCCTCACCCTTCCACATCTATCACCCTCTCTCCTGATCCTTTTCCAGCTAGATTAAATTCCTTTTTGCTCCCTGGATCTTACCCTGCCTTGGAACTCTCTCATTTATTCTGGATCATGTTCCCCATT
Source organism: Petrolisthes cinctipes (assembly GCA_033782935.1). Classification (NCBI taxonomy): domain Eukaryota; kingdom Metazoa; phylum Arthropoda; class Malacostraca; order Decapoda; family Porcellanidae; genus Petrolisthes; species Petrolisthes cinctipes. The sequence goes on from JAWQEG010008935.1 coordinate 21,082, forward strand.
CCTGAAGTCCCTCACCCGAAACTGGAAGGACCCTCCCTCTTTACTAGAACCCTTAACCCCCTTCCCTGACACCCCTTACTTAATCCATTGAATGCCCCCGCCCTTTTGGTCATCCTTACTGAAATCCCCTTACCCCTTACTACTTCCTATTTCAACTTGAGCTGCCAGTACACGCTTCAGCTACCCTTTCCTCCCCTAATGTCTGTACGCCCTTGGATCTCCTCCCCACTAATTCAGCTGACCCCTGCCCCCCCATCCCTCTGCCCATTCCTCTCCTCCCTCCGTCTGGCGTGGTCACAACTGGTCTATTTACCCAAGTTTCCGCTCGACGGGAGTTCTGGTAATGATTGGTCCCTCCTCATTCTCTCTCTCTCTCTCTCTCTCTCTCTCTCTCTCTCTATATATATATATATATATATATATATATATATATATATATATATATAGATAGATAGATAGATATAAATCGAGTTTCCTTCTTCTCTAATCTTTTTATTTTTTTTTTTCGCGTTAATCTCTTCAACACACTAATTTACATCAGGATCTCTTGGCCCTCTTCTTTCCTCTCCTTGCCTCACAGTAGACGTCTAGTTACTGTAGGTAAATCTAAGATCCATTTGGTATGTTACATGTTACTATTTGAAAACCCTCTGTAATCCTTTTAGATTCTTTGTAATCCATTCCTTCTATGTCTGCCTTCCTTCCTCTCTCCCTTCCTTCCTCTCTTCCTCCTCAACTCATTCTCTCTCTCTTCCCTCAGTCGTTCACTTCCTTCCCTCCATCCCATACTGCCCCCCGTACTTCCCTCCTTTCCCTCCTCTCCCTCTCTTCCTCTCTCCCCAATCACACTCTCCCTCCACCTGCCTCTTGCCTTGTGTTCCCCTGATTGTGTTTTTATACGTGTGTGACTTGTACTAATTGCTTCCGTTTATAATTAGTTTACCCCGGTAATTTCCCTTCAACTTTCTACCGTGTTCTCTTCCTCCTCTTCCTCTTTCCCTGTGTCAGTTGGTTTTCCTCTTTTCTTCTTTTTTTTTTCTTCCTTTTTTTCTTCTTATTCTTCTTTCTTCTTCTTCTTCTTTTTCTTTGTCTACTATTTCTTCTTTCTTTTTTACCTTCTTCTTTTCCTTCTTCTTCTTCTTCCTTCTTCTTATTTCTTCTTTTTCTGTTTTTTGTTCTTTCGTTTTCCTTTCCCACTTTTCATCATTGCAATATCTGCTCTCCTCTTTCCTTTAATCTTTACTTCTCCCCTCATTCCTTTTCCATCACCCGTTCTTATTCTAAATGAACACCTTCATCATATCCATCTTTCTCTATATTACCATCATCTCTTTCCTTTCCTTCCCCCCATTTCGTATCCCATCAGACCCCTTCCCCTCCCCCCCCCACCCATCACCAACACCATCACCACCACCACCATCACCATCCCCATCCCTTCCTCTTTCCCCTAAACATCTATAGCCATCCTCTTCCTCTCTCTCTCTCTCCCCCTTCCTCTCATTCCCCTTTACCCTTTCCTCTTCATCCCCTTCTTCTCATCTTCTCCCATAACACAATTCCTCGCCGCATTATCTCCCATTGTATAACATCCTCTTTTCCATTTAATTAGCTGTATGCATAGAGCAGATAATTCCCTAATAAAGATATGGGTCATTTTTATGCATTAGATCGTTTCAAGATGGTGGGTGATCAGGTAATCTGTGACTAATGTAGGTACAGATTAAAGTCATTTTGTCATAATTCGTAGCATTTATCTTGAAATTACTTGTATTTTTGATGTCTTCATAATACATGACTGTGTACTGCGCAGCGAATGACAAAAGTCTGTTCCGGGGTTTGTCCAGTGAATAATTATTTAGTCCTGTGTCAGATGAATTAAAATGACCCATCAAAGTTACTATACGAACCAATATTATAGAGGACATCAACTAGAGTTTAGCACCATTTTGCGAGTCGGTTTCTTTCGGTCCGACGAAACTTAGTGAAGTGATGGAGTGTTTTAGAACTTGGGTTGAATACCATCATGTAAATTTGAAGTCCAAATCCTGCACAGTTAAAGGTTTTTTTTTTCTTCTTTTGTGGTCAAATTGGAAGGCTAGTAACACCATATAAGGAGAGACCCTTTAGTGACGATGTTTCAATAGTGTATTTTTTTAGGTCAGAAGCGAAACTTGGTCAATAATGGTTCCTCCTCATACGGCGTTGTTCCTTAATGATTATGTCACGTTATTGCATATTATAATTCATCTCGGGTAATGGTGTTGAGATAATAATAGGTTGCACTGCATGGCCAGCGTGCCTGCATGACTGCGGCCTCAGGGCTCTTCTCAATTGGCCAGTCACCTCTCATGACAGCTGTGCATGCATGGTGTTTGTTGCACATGTCCACGCTGATACTTGAGGTCTTGTATTAAGGGAATAGTATACTTTTTATATATTGGAGTGCCTTGATTCCTCCAATATATACCAGGAAACAAGACCAGATTAACAAAAATAATGGTGCCCTGTTGCTTTGAATAATTAGGAGGAATCAGTTGCTCCAGATTTACCAACCCTATACTACCCCCCTTAACACTCACTCGTATACCCTCTTATTGTTAGTGGTTTCTACTTAGCTAAATGTAATAATCTGGAGTCACTGATGCTATAATAAATGTAATCATCTGTACTTATGAACCAACATCACAGAAACCATCAGCTATATATTTAGTTTTTCACAGCATCATTTCCCGAGGCCGTTTTATTCGAAGGTGTGACGGGACTCTTGAGCTTGACTGTACATGTGTGGTGATGGTTGGTATGTACGTTTCCACCGACACACACCAACATGAGACATAACAAACAGCAACAAAGAACCAGGAACTGTCAGCCAGCCAGCCTCCCTAATCACCCCCTGGACACACTAGAGGGGGCCTTCATTAATGGTGGATTTGGTCTCTTGTGTGGACGGCGACTGACATGTGTGTGTGTTGTGTTGTTGTGTTGTTGGGGAAGGGGTGGGGGAGGGGTGGGGGAGGCGGGGTAAAGGGTGGAGAGGGTGGGAGAGGTATGGGGAAGGGGTGGAGAGGGTGGTAGATGTAGGGGGAACGGGTGGAGAGAGTGGGAGAAGTAGGGGGAAGGGGTGGAGATGGTGGGTGAGGGAGGGAAGGGATAGGTGTCAGAAGAGATAGGATTAGATGAAGGTAGTGGAAGTGATGGGGGTGATGAGGAAGGGGTGGATGATAGTGGGGAAAGGATTGGAGAGAGAAGGGGAGTGTAGAAGGGGTGAAGATGATGGGGGAGGGAGAGAGGGGATGCGTGTCAAGAATTTAGAATTAGATGAAGGGTAGTGGAGGTTATGGGGGGATGGAAAAGGGGTAGATGATAATATTAGGAAGGAAAAGGAGGAATGACGAGAGGAATTGAATTAGATGCAGAATAGTGGAATAGTAATGAAAGGAGAGAAGAGAAAAGTTAGTTGGAGGTTAGAATGGAGGGGAAAATGTGTTAAGAGGACAGGAGGCGATGGGAGGATAGTTGTTGGTTTGAAGAGACTTGAGAGAGGAAATATATTGATGAGAAGAAGGTAATTAGAGGCCGGAGATTGGAGAGGTAAGGTAGTGGTTGGAGTAATGCAGGGAAGTGGATTGGATGAGTGACGGTGAGAAGTAGAGATGTATTGAGGGTAGGTTAGGTTAGGTTATTAGTGGTTAGGAGAAGAATTGTAGGGTGAGGAGGGATGACTTTTGATGAGTGAAGAGGAATGAAGGTGAAAGGCAAGGGCGAAAGATTGGCGGAAAAATGACACTGAAGGGAAGGTAAATGACTGAACTAAAATCAAAACAAATAAAAGACGATGACAGAAGAGAGGAGTTATAGAAAATAATGGTAACCTAGAGGACTCAATCGGAAGCAAAGAGGATTATAAAATTTGCGAAAAATTATTACATGGCTAAAAGAAAAGAGAGGATAATAATATACTGTATAAAAATCGAAAAAAAATCAAGAAAGGATATCAAGAGGATAGAGATGACTGTAAAGAGAAGAAATCGAAGTGAAAGATAGATTTATAAAAAACAATGGTTGGAGATATTCGTAATAGAAATATACAAAAGAAATATTCAACCTCGCACGTGTTATTCTTTTTCACAGACATCCTCAGTACTCTACCTCAGTCCTCTCTCCCTCCTTTCTCTTTCTCCCTTCCCTTTTGTCTCTCTCCATAATTATCAGTTTTCAATATTTCCCAGTTTTCCGGCCCCTCTTTATGGCCCTCTACTGAGTGCAGGGGGGCACCAAAGCGGCCAGGGGTGGGGGTGGGGGGAGGGGGGCCACCAATTGAATGTGGTTTTAGCATGTGTTTATGTATTTTTTCTGTGAATTGCTGGTCACAGTCTTAGCCACGAAAACAAATAATATGAGAGGAACGAGTGGAAAATGTATGGGAGGTGTAGTGTAGATGGGAGGGAGGATATAATGAGAGATGTGTATATGTAGAGGTGAAGGGAAGTAAAGGGCAGAAGTTAAAGTAATAAAGGGAGAAGACAAAAAGAAATGGAAGGTTGATATTATTAACTATAGCCTATGGAAGAGAGAAAGCACACAGTAATAAAAAAGTATGGATCAGTTGAGAAAGATAACGAAAGAAGGGAATGGGAAGCAAATAGTTATTGAGAGAAAGATGTCGAAAGGAAGAGAAAATAAGGAAAGTAAAGGGAGAAGAGAGAAAAAAGAAAACACGGTGTAGGAGGCAGGCAGGCAGGCAGGCAGGCAGGCAGGCAGGCAGGCAGGCAGGCAGGCAGGCAGGCAGGCAGGCAGGCAGGCAGGCAGGCAGGCAGGCAGGCAGGCAGGCAGGCAGGCAGGCAGGCAGGCAGGCAGGCAGGCACGACGGGAGACAATAAGATAAAGATTCCAAGGAGGATACAATTCTCTCGTCTGCGGTTTGTCTTCCTTCTCCTACTCACTACTTTTCCCCTTACCTCTTCCCCTTCCCTCCTCTATGTCCACCTTACTCCCTCCCCTCCCCTCTTCTTCCCCTCCCCTCCCCTTCCCTCATCTATGTCCACCTTACTTCCTTCCCTGTCCCTGTCCCTTCGTCCCCCTTACTTCCTTCCCTCTCTCCTTGACGTCCTTACATCCTTTCCTCTCCCCCTTATTTCCTCCCCTCTCCCCTTATCTCACTCACTCTCCCTCCCTCCATTCTGTTTTCTCACTTTCTTTCCCTTCTCCCCATCTCTCACTTTCTTCTTCTCTCCTCTCTCCCCATCCCTCCCTCCCTCCCTCCCTCCCTCAATCCCCTTCCCTCCCTCCCTCAATTCCCTTCTCCCCCTCCCTCAATTCCCTTCTCCCCCTCCCCCTCTCTCCCTCCCTCACGACTCTCGGTAATAATCCCTCAAGACGTTCAAATTAACCAGCATTCAGAGGAGGCAGCCACGCGGCCCGGTGCTCACACTTCACGCAGGGAGGAGGTGTGGAAGCAGGTGTGGGAACAGGTGTGGAAGCAGGTGTGGAAGCAGGTGTGGGAGGTGTGGAAGCTGGTGTGGAAGCAGGTATGTGAGGTGTGGGAACAGGTGTGAAAGCAGGTATGTGAGGTGTGGGAACAGGTGTGAAAGCAAGTGTGGGAGGTGTGGGAACAGGTGTGGAAAGTGGTATGGTAAGGTATGTGTGGGAGATGTAGAAGGTGTGGGAACAGGTGTGGAAAGTGGTTTGGTATGGTAAGGTATGTGTAGGAGGTGTAGGAATAGGTGTGGAAGGTGGTATGGTAATAGTGGGAAGTGTATAGGTGATGTGGGAGGGGGATTAGGCAATGTGGGAGTATGTGTGGGAGGGAAATTCATTGATGTAGAATACTAGTGAGGTGGTGTGGGTGGTGTGGAAGGTGGTGTGGTGTGTGTAGGAGGCGTGGGTGATGTGGGAGCAGGTGTAGTAAGTGGTGTAGTCAGTTTGTTTTGGTGTAGGTGTGAGAAATGGTGTGGTATGAGGAGTGAGAGAGCAGGTGTGCATGAGAAGTTTATCTCCTCCACACCTCGTCTCACATACCTTCACACACCTTCAGGACAGAGTATGTGTTGTACAGTCACACCCAATAGTTCTGTAACACAATTTCGTTCTTTCCCTTCTCTTTCTTTCCCTTCCTTCTTTGACCCTCGTAGACTTCCCTTTCCCTCACATCGCACCCATTCCATCTTATCTCTTATCCTTCCCTCGTATCTTTCTTTCCCTCCTTTCCCTTTCATCTTTCTCCCTCTCTTGCCTTTCCCTCACATCCTATCCAATCCGTCGTATCCTTCCCATTCCCTCATATCCTTCTCCCTCCTTCCCCTTTCCTTCTTCCCTTTCCCCCTTCCCTTCTCCTTTCTCCCTTCCCTTCCACTTTTCCCCTTCCCTTCTCCTTTCCCCCTTCCCTTCTCCTTTCCCCCTTCCCTTCTCCTTTCCCCCCCTTCCCCTTCCGTCACATCCTATCCAATCCCTCGTATCCTTCCCATTCCCTCGTATCCTTCCCATTCCCTCGTATCCTTCCCATTCCCTCATGTCCTTCTCCCTCCTTCCCCTTTCCTCCTTCCCCTTTCCTCCTTCCCCCCAGCAGCTAGTGATACAAGAGATACAGCCTCCCAGTGATCACCATTCTCTTTGTGTCCTTCTCTTTCTTATGGTGATTAGGCCCACTTTGATTAGCCACTCACCAGACCTGGACCCAGACGCATACCTCCTTTGTGGCTCACTGTGACTCTGTGTTCTGTGCCCCAGTCTGCTTTATTGTGTGTGTGTGTGTGTGTGTGTGTGTGTGTGTGTGTGTGTGTGTGTGTGTGTGTGTGTGTGTGTGTGTGTGTGTGTGTGTGTGTGTGTGTGTGTGCAGGAGGTCGAGTAAATATATGTGTGCTTTTATTTTCCCTGATATAATATTAAACAGAGACGGACGAAATATCTATACATTGATTGACCTGAGAAAATAACAGTTCCCCTCTCTCACCATCTCTTTTACTTCGTCCTCCTCTTCCTTTTCCTCCTCCTTCATTTTGCTGTTTTCTACACGTCTTTTGCCTCCTTACTCCAAATGTCGCGTCGTCGTTTCTATCCAGTAATTATTATCCCACAATGAACCACACTGCATCCCAGGATATACTCATAGTTGTATATTATGATCTCGTCAAACGGTGCGTTATTGATCAGATGTTTTGATCAACTTTCTGGACATGGTTTCGTCTTGCATAGGCCCAGTACAGTTGTTTATATCAGGCTGTATTACCAGCTGATTAACCCCTTCGCGACCCAAATCGGCTTGACCCTGAACGAACGGTGTTCTTAGTACTTGGCACCTCTCTGCGTGACGGGACAACAAATTAGTTTATAACGTGTCCCTGGGATGTGTAACCCTTTACATAACAACAACACACACCGAGATAACTTCATTCCTGTACAACAACTTTTTCTTGTGCCAAATGGGTAGGATGTCAGGTGTTCGGCATAAAACTGCATTTATTTTTCTGTTCCTATAAATGTAACATACGTTCGTCGCTTCAGAAAAAACGTTTAAGGTCAAAAATTTTCCACTTCTTCTCCGTCTTCAGTAACCAGACCGTTCATCCATTACGGTAGCAACTTTTTTCTATAGTGCTATTTTTGGACCTCCTTCATTTGTATATCCATATTTTTTTTCTCGAATCTTTTCTCTTTCCTCTTCCTCTCCCAACCAATTCTCTCCCTCGTTATCCTCCATATTGTTATTGTTGTTGTTACTGCCTGCCTTTTCGACCGGTCCTCTTTGTCTCGGCTCCCTCCGTCTTTCTCACCACTTCTCCTATTCATGGTCCCCACCTTTGTCTTCTTTTCTGGCTCCCTAATCCTACTGTGCCTATTCTTTCTCTTGTTTCTCTCAATCTCGTCATCATCATCATCATCATCACCATTAATCTCATCCTCGTTATATTTTGTTTTTGTCTTCTTCCTCCTCTTCTTTCTCCTTCTCCTCCTTCTCATACCCATCATCATCACTCATTATTCTCATCACCATCATCGCCCTTATCTTCCTTTCTTTTCTCTTTCTCATCAGTCTTGCTTCTCCTTACCCCTTTCCTCCTCCTCCTCCTCCTCCTACTCTGTCAGTAAGTCAGTCATTCCACGAAAAAGTAAATTAGAGACTCATTCACTCCCCCCCCCCTACCACACCACGACCCAAACCAATGGAGGATTAAAGGAGAGGGAGGAATGGGAAGGAAGAGAGGAAAGAGGTGGCTGGAGGGAGGGAAGAAGTAGGATGGAAGTGATGGAGAGAAGAGAAGTAAGATGGAGTAACAAATCAAGAAGGAGAAGGAAGATTTAGATGAAGTTAGGAAAAAGAAGAATAAGAATGAAACTGGTGAGGAGAACGTAAGTAAGATGGAGTAAAAATATCAAGAAGGAGAGGGAAAATTTTGATGATGGTGGGAAGAGGAAGGATGAAGTGGCAAGAAGGAATGAGGAAGGTAAAAAGGAAAAGGAAGATAGGAAGAGGTAGAAATGGTATACGAGTGATGGCAGGTGTGTGGTGACATGCATGGTAACAGTTATATACTGTATAGTGTCAGGTGTGTGTAATGACAGCCGTGTGTGGTGGCATTTGGGGTTGGTGACAAGCGTGTGTGGTGACAGACGTATAGAGTGACAGGTGTGTTATGACAGACTTATAGTGACAGATGTGTGTGGTAGCAGGTGTGTGCAGTGACATGTGTGTGTGTTGACAGGTGTGTGTGTTGACAGGTGTGTGTAGTGACGTGTGTGTGTGTGTTGACAGGTGTGTGTTTGGACAGACTTATAGAGTGACAGGTGTGAGTGGTGACAGGTGTGTGTGGTGCCAGACTTATAGTGACATTATGTACGGTAGTGAAAGTTGTGTAGAGGAGACAGGCAGGTGTTTGTCTTGTCCACACAGTAATTACACACTAATTTATTGACTTTTCTCCACCCCCCGTCAACCTCTGTCAAGTTGACCGTCCACGATTTTTGTATTCATCTCGCAGAATCCCCCTCCTCCACCTCCCTACCTCCTCCACCCCGCTCTTCCTCAACCCCCCCACTTCCTCAACCCCCCCCCACTTCCTCACCCCCCCCCACTTCCTCAACCCCCCCCCACTTCCTCAACCCCCCCCCACTTCCTCAACCCCCCCCCACTTCCTCAACCCCCCCCACTTCCTCAACCCCCCCACTTCCTCAACCCCCCCCACTTCCTCAACCCCCCCACTTCCTCAACCCCCCCCCCCTCAACCCTCCCCCCCCACTTCCTCAACCCCCCCACCTCCTCAACCCCCCCACCTCCACACCTCCACCCCCCCACTTCCTCCACCCCCTCACCTCCTCCACCCCCTCACCTCCTCCACCCCCTCACCTCCTCCACACCCTCACCTCCTCCACCACCCCACCTCCTCCACCTCCTCTCTCTCCTCCACCACCTCTCTCTCCTCCACCTCCTCTCTCTCCTCCACCACCTCTCTCTCCTCCACCACCTCTCTCCTCACCCACCCGGTTGTGTCTTCGCAACCTTTCCTCTCTCCTACATTGTCCTTCTCTCACCCTCTTACCTTACTGTCTAACCTACAATAATTCCCTTCACTGTGGACCATATGCAAGGAAATGTCATAGGTTATACAATGACTAGCTTAGGACGATGACAAGTGCTTTTACTGCGTGTAGTACTCAAAGTGTCATCGTCATTTCCTGTAAGCCATGAAAATTATATAGTTCTTATGATCTTGTTTCCCTCACCCATTCCCATTACACACACATTCCTATACATGTCCCCCTTAATATTATTCCTATACACCCCTCCCCCATTCCTATTGCTACCCATTAGGCCTTTTTCTCATTAGAGCTCATTTAATTAAGGAAAATGCGTGAGTGAACGAAACAGGTGAATTCGTCAGTAGGAGTGAGGAAGGGAAGAAAGAGGGACCAAGTCAGTCCTCACTCACTCATTGTTTGTTTTTCTTTTTTTTCTCTGATGTTCGTACCTGTTCTTTGCTAAACTACTTCTCTCTTTTCATTAAATTTCTCTCCTCGTCACCTGTAGGGTAAGGGTAACGAAAATTGTGTGTGAGAGAAAAGGAAGAAGGACAAGGAACCGAAAATGTATGAGATATGGAATGGAAGAAAACAATCTGTAACATGCAGAGGAATATAGATAAAAATATAGTATGTATAGTAGTAGTAGTAGTAGTAGTAGTAGTAGTAGTAGTAACTGCAGTAGTAGTAGTAGTAGTAGAAGTAGTAGTAGTAGTAGTAGTAGTAGTAGTAGTAGTAGTAGTAGTAGTAGCAGCAGTAGCAGTAGTAGTAGTAGTAGTAGTAGTAATAGTAGCAGCAGTAGCAGTAGTAGTAGTAGTAGTAGTAGTAGTAGCAGTAGTAGTAGTAGTAGTAGTAGTAGTAGTAGTAGTAATGATAGTAGTAGTAGTAGTAGTAGTAGTCAGAGAGAGAGAGGAAGCACGTATGAGTGTTGACGTTAATGAGGCGTAATGAGGAGCGATCTGGAGGTGAGAGAACCCACCTAATTGCCCCCATCATTACATTAAGCGGTAATTTGGAGGCCACTGACAGCTAATAGATGGCTCCCGTACAATCAGTGCCGAGGGGGAGGAGGGGGGGGAAGGGGAGGAAGGGTTGAAAGGAATTAAGGGAAGGGGAGGAAGGGTTGAAATGAAGGGAAGGGTTGAGAAGAAGGGGTGGAAGGGTTGAAAGGAAGGGGAGAAAAGGTTGAAAGGAATTAAGGGAAGGGGAGGAAAGGTTGAAAGGAATTAAGGGAAGGGGAAGAAGGGTTGAAAGGAATTAAGGGAAGGGGAGGAAGGGTTGAAAGGAATTAAAGGAAGGGGAGGAAAGGTTGAAAGGAATTAAGGGAAGGGGAGGAAAGGAAGAAAAGAAGGGGAGGAAGGGTTGAAAGGAGTAAAGGGGAGGAAAGGAAGGGTTGTAAAGAAGGGGAGGAAAGGTTGAAATGAATTAAGGGAACGGGTATGTGAACAGAAGTTATGAGGAAGAACAGAGAGAGTTAAGGACTAAGAAGAATAAAAGAAGAACAGTGTGCAGTAAATTCTGGTCCACTGAAGGATATAGAAATGCTCGCCCGAGGGAACGGTCGATGTTATCAGCTGTGCAATGTAAACAAACAAGATGGCGGAGAATCTGTTTGTTTGTTTGCAGGTGGGGGAAGAAATGTGTGTGTGTGTGTGTGTGTGTGTGTGTGTGTGTGTGTGTGTGTGTGTGTGTGTGTGTGTGTGTGTGTGTGTGTGTGTGTATGTGTATGTGTGTTTGTGTGTGTGTGTGTGTGTGTGTGTCAAAGCAGTTGTAGTAGTCATTTAATTGATGAGTAGAGCCGTGTGAGAAATAATTATAGGAGTGATTAACAACTCGGTCACGCTGCCAGCACTCGTAATGACTTGTTGGAGTGTTTTGTCGTCAAGTGGGACACCGCTACTGTAATTACCGTAATGGGTGCCTTAATGGGGAATCAGGAGCTATGATGGGTTTTGGGAGGTGATAGGTAGAAATGGGGTGGATGGGTGATTAGGCTTTTCATATTTGACAGGATCGAGGAATGACAGTTGTAATAAAGTAGAGAGGGAATGACAGTTGTAATGAATTTAAGGTAATGACAGTAGTAATGAAGTAGAGAGGGAATGATAGTAGTAATGAATTAGAGGGAATGACAGTAGTAATGGAGTAGAGGTAATAACAGTAGTTATGGAGTAGAGAGGGAATTACAGTAATAATGGAGTAGAGGTAATGACAGTAGTAAAGGAGTAGAGAGGGTGACAGAAGCAGAGGAATTGAGAGGTGGTATACGAAATGGGGACAGAGGAGAGAAATAAGTTACGAAGGAGTGACAGGAATATAGGTGGAAGAAATAATGAGGTAGAGGAGTAATAAGGTGTTAGAAGGAAAGGGAAGAGGGGCTAGTAGAGAGGTGACGTCATGGAGTGGGGATAGGGGTGGGGGGGGAGCCCTCTTTTACTTCCTCTTATGCCCTCGTTAAACCTGCCCCTTTGGTTGGTAAACGATCGTTAAGCCCCCACTCTTAACAGCCTTGTTATGAGTCGTACAAGAGGTATTGAGGGAGGGGCTGGGGACAAGTTATAGGGCATTGATGGAGGAGGTCGTGGTCGTAGGGGTGTGAAGTGTGGTGGTGAAGTGTGGTGTTGTAGTGTTAATGTGGTGGTGTGTGGTGTGGTGGTGAAGTGTGGTGTTGTAGTGTTAATGTGGTGGTGTGTGGTGTGGTGTTGTTGCATGGTGGTGTGTGGTGTGGTGGTGTTGCATGGTGTTATAGTGTTGGTGTTGTAGTGTTGATGTGGTAGTGTGTGGTGTAGTGTGGTGGTGATGTACGAGTAGTAGTTTGTGGTGGTGTTGTGGTGGTATAGTGTGTGGTGGTGACGAAGTGGTGTGTGGTGTGGTATAGTGTGTTGGTGACGAAGTGGTGTGTGGTGTAGTGTTGTGGTATGTGGTGACGATAGTGAAGATTGATGTTGTTGTTTTGTTGTAGTGGTGAAATGTGTTAGTGTGACAGAAAATAAGCGCGAGAGAGACAGACATACAGACAGACAGATATACAGACAGACAGACAGACAGACAGACAGACAGATATACAGACAGAAACAGAGAGAGGAAATAGAAAGTACGCTATAATTAGAGAGTGAATCATTGTAATTAGTAGACTGTCGAGGTTACACATTTCCTCTCTTTCCTTCCCCTCTCCTTCTCTCTTTCTCCCTCCCTACCTCACTCACTCATTCACTCACTTACTCACTCACTCACTCACTCACTCACTCACTTACTTCCCCGTCTCGTCTTTCTTGTTTTTCCTTTTCAGTCTCCACCTCTCATTTCTTTTTTTTTTTTACATTGCTAAAAGTCACCGATGTCTTTCAGTGTGTCGAACAGTGTATGGTTACCCACTAATTAATGATGAGTATTAAGGGACCACGTGATGTAGTCAGAATATTGGAGGTTAGCGAGTCCTTCAAATATTGCCACCAAACACCACCCATACTGAAGGAGCCTGTTTTGTGGCATAGATAGGAGCAAGCTGAAGCCACCAAGTTTCATACACGATCACAGGGTCCTTAATTAAAGAGTGAGTGTTTTGTTTACATAAGAGGTCTGTATTAGAGAAGCTTGGTGGTGTTGTTGTTGTTCTAGTGTTGTTGTTGTTGTTGCAGGTGTGGTGTTTGAGGTGTGGGTGTGATGGGTGGGGTGGCGGCTGGGCGGGCTCACTCAACCACATAATGATGGGTGGGTGGAGAGAGAGAGAGAGGAGAGATGAGAGAGAGGAGAGAGAGAGAGAGAGAGAGAGAGAGAGAGTGAGAGTGTGTGTGTGTGTGGAGGATAATGGTGATAGAGATGGAGTGAGGGGCAAGAGGTGGTTGGTGGAGATGAGAGAGAGTAGAGGAAAGTGGGGGAGAGCAAGGGAGTGGAGGTTTGTGGGTGAGTGTGTGGTGGACGCGGTGATGAGCGAGTAGAGAGGGAGGGAGTGGAAAGTAGGTGTAAGAGGTGTAAATGGAGAGGGAATGAAAGTTAGTGCTTGATGGAACTAGTGATGAGTTGGAGAGGGATGGAGAGAGGAGAGGGAGTCATGGGTAGTGGTGAGATGGTTGAGAGGATGAATAGGGTGGAGGGTAGTGGATGATGGGATAGGAGAGGGTAGTGAGGATAGTGATGGTGAGAAGATGGAGAGGGAATAGTGGGGATATAGAGGGATACAAAGGTGGAAGGAAGAGAAGAAAATAGTGATGAGAAAGAAGTGGATACCAGTTTAAAGATGGTGTGTGGAGACGATCAGGCAAAAGTGGAATGAAGTAGTGGAGGTGAAGGTGGAAGAAAGAGACCTATAGACAGCCTGATAAACAGATAGATAGACAAACAAACAACGACAAGCAGACACAGACAAACAGAAAGACAGACAGAGAGCATATAGGAGTGGTGATATAAAGATAGTAAGAATGAACATGGGAAAATGACGAAAGAGGAAGGAGGAGGAGGAGGAGGAGGAGGAGGAGGAGGAGGAGGAGGAGGAGGAGAGGGTTGTGGTGATGATAGTGGTGGAGAAGCAAAGGATGAGGGAGTTTTAACGTTAAATTTGCAGAAAATGATAGTAGTGGTGGGAGTGTAAGTGGAGGTGTGTGGGGTTTGGTGATGAGGAGATGATGTTGTAAGGACAAGAAGACAGGACAGACAGACATACAATCACACACACACAAATGCAGAGAGAGAGAGAGAGAGAGAGAGAGAGAGAGAGAGAGAGAGAGAGAGAGAGAGAGAGAGAGAGAGAGAGAGAAATTGATACAGAAATAAAGAATGGGAGAGGTGAGAGAGTGGTAGACAAAATAGAGTAGATATATAGATGAATAAGTAAATAGGGAAAAAAGAAGAATGAGAGGGACGGCAGGAGGGAGGGAGGGAGGGAGAGGGGGGGGATCTGTGTTGAAGGTGTGGACGAGTGGGCGGGGGTGAGGCGTGAGGGCGGCTGACAGGCCTGGTGCTCAACCCGCCCATTACCGCCCCATCCCCTCCGCCCTCTCATACTTCTCTCCCCACTCTTGCATTCCCCTCCATCCCTCCTTTCTCCTCATAGCGCTATTTCATCTCTCTCTCTCTCTCTCTCTCTCTCTCTCTCTCTCTCTCTCTCTATCTATCTATCTCTATCTATCTATCTCTATCTATCTATCTATCTATCTATCTACATATAATCTACTTATAAACTGTATATACTCTCTCGCTCTCTCTCTCTCCACGCAATAGGTAGTGAGGGAAAGAGGGGGGGGGGGGTTGGTAGAATAGGAGATGGATAGGAGAATATATGCGGAGGGGGGGGGGGGTTGCAAGCAGTGAGGAAGGGAGGGGGAGGGACAGGGGAGGGGTCAGAAGCAAAGGGTGAGGAAAGGTATTTGCTTTAAGGGTTATCTGGTGGGTACATCACTAAGGGGGGGGGAGTGGGGGGTTGTTGTTTGGGGAGGAAGGGTAGAGGTGCAAGGGGAAGGGGCAGAGATGTGAGAGGGAAGGGATGGATTGGAGGTGTGAAGGGGGGTGGGGAGGGGAGGGGGTTGAAGAAGGGAGTGAAGTGTGAGGATAGATTTAGGTGTGAGGGGAGATGAGTACCCGTATATATGAAGGCGAGAATGAAGGGTGGGTGGATGGGTGGATAAGTGGGTGGGTTAGGTGAAGAGTTGGATAGGAGTCTGGGTTGGTGATTAGGTGGATAGGTGTATGGGTTTGGTGATTAGGTGGATAGGAGTCTGGGTAGGGTGGATAGGTGGCTGAGTTTGGTGATTAGGTGGATAGGTGGCTGGGTTTGGTGAGTGGGTGGATAGGTGTCTGTACGTGTGTCGGTGTGAGTGGATAGTTATTTTGGTAGTGGGTGAATAGGTGGGTGGGTGGGTTAGTTGGATGAGTGGATGGATGAATGAATGGGTGGGCAGAGGGCGGTGGCTAATGAAAACAAAATAAGAAATAAATGGAGATAAAGAGAATTATAAAGGAGTGTGTGGGTGGATGGGGAAGATGCGATAAGAGGGTGGAGGGAGGAAGGGTTGTGGGTGGAGACGGTAAGTGGGTGTAAGAAGATGGGAGTAAAATTTATGTCTGGACGAAAACGGACTGAGAAGGGGAAGTGGGTGGAGTAAAGATGTAGGTGGAAGGGAGGGAAGGGGATGATATGGGTTAGGAGGGGAGTGGATGGCTTGTGGGTGGAGGGCAGTGTTGTAGGGTGTGGAGGAAGGGAGTGGATTGAAGGGAGGGAGTGAGGGAGAAAGATGTGAGAAGGATGGAGGGAGGGAGTGAGGAAGATATGAGTGGATGGGAGAATAGAAGAATAGGAAAGGATATGACGTAGATAGAGATAAATGATAAAGAGGGATAATACAAAGTGATAGGAGGAGAAAGATGAAGGAGGCGTAGGTGGAGGTAAAGTATATATATATACACACACACACACACACACACACACACTGATATACGGAGAAAAGGAAGGCGTTTTCTCTCTTGGATATGACGGTATGGGGAACTAAAATATGGGAGGCTCTGTCATGTAACCAAACTTCATAAACTTCTCTGAGTGTTGGGGGTTGTAGCAATGAATGGTATATTT
>JAWQEG010008936.1:0-5000 GCA_033782935.1 Petrolisthes cinctipes
GGAAGGAAGGAAGGAAGGAAGGAAGGAAGGAAGGAAGGAAGGAAGGAAGGAAGGAAGGAAGGAAGGAAGGAAGGAAGGAAGGGGAAGGGGAAGGGAAGGAAGGAAGGAATAACATGCAGAGAAAGGGAAAGAAGAGTGACGAGGGAAGAACATCTGGGAAAGAACTGTGTGTGTGTGTGTGTGTGTGTGTGTGTGTACTGGGGAAGAGAGTGAGTGAAGGGGGGGGAAGGAGTGAGAGGGGGAAGGAGTGAGAGGGGGGAAGGAGTGAGTGAGGGGAAGGAAGGAGTGAGTGAGGGGGGGGAAGGAGTGATTAAGGGGAAGGAGTGAGTGAGTGAGGGGGGGAAGGAGTGAGGGGGGAAGAAGGAGGTGAGTGAGGTGGGAAGGAAGTGAGGGAGGGGGGGAAGGAGTGAAGGAGGGAATTCCAAGGAAGAGTAGGAAGGAAGGAGTGAGGGATGGAGGGATTGAGGGAATTCTGAGGAGGAGGTGGGGGGGGAGGGGGGGAAGAAAGATGCAGGGATTTAGGGGAGGGAAGGGCCCAGAGCACACACACACACACCACACACACACACACACTAAAAAAAACTTAATGGGAATTCCCGCCTGCCTTCATTGGGATATGAGTCAAGGTCATATTCAACTAACTCACTGATATCTTTTTACTTGATGACCGTGTGTGTGTTTGTAAGTGTGTGTGAGTGTGTGTGAGTGAGAGAGAGAGAGAGAAAATGTGTGTGTGTGTGTGTGTGTTGTGTGTGTGTGTGTGTGTTGTATGTGTGTGTGTGTGTGTGTGTGTTGTGTGTGTGTGTGTGTGAGTGAGAGCGAGAGAGAGAGAGAGAATGTGTGTGTGTGAGAGTGTGAGAGTGTGTGTTGTGTGTGTGTGTGTGTGTGTGTGTGTGTGTGTGTGTGTGTGTGTGTGTGTGTGTGTGTGTGTGTGTGAGTGAGAGCGAGAGAGAGAGAGAATGTGTGTGTGTGTGTGTGTGTGTGTGTGTGTGTGTGTGTGTGTGTGTGTGTGTGTGAATGTGAGCGAGTGTGTGTGAATGTGAGCGAGTGTGTGAGAGAGAGTGTGTGTGAGAGAGAGTGTGTGTGAGTGTGTATGTGTGTAGAAACCCGTCCAAACCTTATAACAACAATAACAACCACCTTAATAACAATAACAAACACCAAACAACAACCAACATCACGAATAACAAACACAACATTAAATCGACTTAGTTCCCCCCCCCCCCCATTTCCCATTTCCTTCAATGTATTATTATTATTATTATCATCATTCCTTTTCTTCCCTTTCTTTTCATCACATTCGCTCTATCTTTCTTTTTTTCTTTCTCTCTTCGGTTTTATCCTTTTTTCTGTTTTAAAATTTTTCCTATTTCATATTTTTTCCTGTTATTTTCCTGTTGCTGCGAGTTATACTTCAATAGTCATCCTTTCTCTGCGAGTTTGATCTTACGAGTACTCCTTTGTCTAAGAGTTACTTTACGAGTTCTCCATTGTCTGCGAGTTACGTTATGCTTCCTCCCTCCTCCTGTGTTTACGAGTTACGAGTTACTCCCTTGTTAACTAACCTTTCTCTATATGTGTGAGTTAAACCTTACGAGTCCCCCTTTTGTCTGAGAGTTACTTTACGATCCCTATTCTTTTTTTGCAAGTTACGTTAAGGACCCTGTGATCGTGTATGAGACTTGGTGGCTTCTGATTCCTCCTGACTATGCCACGAAACAAGCTCATTCAATATAGGTGGTGTTTCGTGGCAATATTTGAAGGACTCACAAACCTCTAATTTTCTGACTACAGTATCACGGGGTTCCTTAAGGGGAGATTGTCATGTTGGTGAATTGGAAGGTCTCTGATTCCTCCAAACTATGCCACAAAAAACAGACGTCTCAATGGTAATAATAAGGGATCAGTTTCGTGGCATAGTTTGGAGGAATCAGTAAACCTTCCCATTTACAAACATAAGAATCTCCTCTTAATTAAATAAGCTTCCTCTTTCTATGTGTAATTACGAGTATTACTATCTGTGTGTAATACGTTTCAATCTGCTGTATCATATTTCAGTTTCTTTATTTCTGCTTCTGTGTCCAAGTTTTTATAAGATGTTTTTTCATTGAGAGTTATTCTACGTATTTTTCTTTGTGTTTTCTACCTTCTCTTATTTTCTATACGATTTATTTTCTTTTCTTTATAGTTACTTACGATAATTATTCTGTCTAAGAGTTACTGAACAATTTATTTTACTTTCTCCATGCAATATACTTTACAATTCCACTCTAACTAATTTTTCTTCATCTCTCTCTCTCTCTCTCTCTCTCTCTCTCTCTCTCTCTCTCTCTCTCTCTCCCCTCCCCAGTTCACCCAATCCTTCACCCCTCTTTGCTCACCCCATAAAACCCACCCATTGCGCTCCACCACCTGCCCATTAAGACATGAGACCCACCCATTCCCCCGTCTCAACCCCCCCATTAGGCCATACCACCTACCCCATTCATACCACACCACCTCGAGTTATTAAGCATGCCTACCTACTTACCTACCTACCTACCCTGCCCATACTCTACCTTATCTTTCTCTGCCCCCTGCTTTACCCTGTCTTCTCCTGGCTTTCCCTACCATACCCTACCCTTTCCTACCCTTCTCTGCCCTACCCAAAGCTACCCTATTCTTCTCTACCCTTTCCTACCCTTCTCTGCCCTACCCTACCCTACCCTATTCTACCCAAAGCTACCCTATCCTTCTCTGCCTTTTCCTACCCTACCCTATTCTACCCAAAGCTACCCTATTCTTCTCTGCCCTTTCTTACTCTTCTCTGCCCTACCCTACCCTATTCTTCTCTGTCTTTTCCTACCCTTCCCTACCCTACCCCACCCCACCCTTCTCTGCCCTTCCCTACCCCTACCCTATTCTTCTCTGCCTTTTCCTACCCTTCCCTAGCTGTTAATACATCTACACTCATTCCCTCGTGGTCCATTACTCCTTCCCTTCATTCTCATTCCCTTCCACCACACATCACCACCACTTCTATTATCCCCTCACACGCCCCCCATAACCTCCTCTACCTCTCAGTTCTGTAACCCAGCAACTAAACATTAATTTTGTTCTCTCCTCCCCCAATAATAATAATAATAATAATAATAATAATCACATTCTCCATTCTCCTCCTCCTCCTCCTCCTCCTCATTTCACTAATTTTTACTCCCTCTTCTACCCTCCATAACCTTATTGTACTGTTCAAACTTGTATTTTAACCTCCATACTTAAGACATTCCCACTTTCTTCATACCTTCTTTCTATTCCTCTCAAGATCTAGATTACCTCTTACGTCTATCCCTCCCTTCATCCCCTCTTTTTCCTCTCTACCTTCTTCCCTCCCTTTATCCCTCCCTTCCTTCTTCCCTCCCTGTCTACCCCCTCTCTACCTTCCTTCCTTCCCTCTCCCCTGTCTACCCCCTCCCTTCCTTCTTCCCTCCTTCCCTCTCCCCTCTCTACCCCCTCCCTTCCTTCACGAGTATAGTGTGTTACTTGACTCTGGTGTAATGATGGTATAACCTAGAGGGGCCTGGTTAAATGCTTTGGGTAGCACTTACTCGACTTTACTCCCTCCCACCTCGTTTATGGGACGTCTGGGGAGGGAAGAGAGGTTAAGGAGGAGGATGCAAATGTGAGGTTTACGATGAGAGAGAGACAGAGACATAGAGACATAGCACACAGTTAGACAGAAAGACAGACAGAGACAGATACACAGACAGAGAGAGACAGATACACAGACAGAGACAGAGAGATAGATACACAGACAGACAGATAGATAGAGACAGGCAGACAATGATAGACAGAGACAGATACACAGACACTGAGAGACAGATACACAGACAGAGTGAGAGAGACAGACAAATAAAGAGAGACAAAGAAAGACAAAATATCTATAGAGTTTGATAGTGTATTAAGTTTTCATCAACAAATTGTCAGAATGGTTACGTGAAGATGAAAGGGGCATCGATAGTTTTTACACGGTCCAGGAAGTAAATAGTTTCTGGACCGTGGTTTTATGAGCGTCATGTGCACTGTACAGCCATAGTCAAATATCCACCGACACTTTCCTCCCATCGTAGTAAATATTTTGGTAATAAAGAACAACACGTGTATGATTTTGTAGCACCTCATTGTAGTAGTAGTAATTGAGGGAGTTGTTGTTGTTGACATAAGGGTGTTGTTGTTGTATGATTATATTTAGATATGATACTGATATATTTACACGATGGAAAGAGAGTGCTGGTAGTTATTTAAACGTGTGATGTTGTTTTATGAATATATTTAAACATGATACTGATATATTTACACGATGGAAGGAGTGTGTTGGTAGTTATTTAAGCGTGTGTTGTTGTTGTATGATTATATTTAGACATAATACTGATATATTTACACGATGGAAGGAGACTGTTACTGGTGGACATTTGAGCGTGTGTTGTTATTGTATGAATATATTTAAACATAATACTGATATATTTACACGATGGAAGGAGAGTGCTGGTAGTTATTTAAACGTGTGATGTTGTATGAATATATTTAAACATGATACTGATATATTTACACGATGGAAGGAAAGTGTGTTGGTAGTTATTTAAGCGTGAGTTGTTGTATGAATATATTTAGACATGATACGGATATATTTTCACGATGGAAGGAGACTGTTGGTAGTTATTTAAGCGTGTGTTGTTGTATGATTATATTTAGACATGATACTGATATATTTACACGATGGAAGGAGTGTTGGTAGTTATTTCAGAGTGTGTTGTATGATTATATTTAGATATGATACTGATATATTTACACGATGGAAGGAGAGTGTTGGTAGTTATTTAAGCATGTGTTGTTGTTGTATGATTATATTTAGACATGATACTGATATATTTACACGATGGAAGGAGACTGTTACTGGTGGACATTTGACTGTAGCTGTATAGGTGGTAGGTATAGGGGAAAGAAATTAAAGATAGGGATCAGAT
>JAWQEG010008936.1:7500-12500 GCA_033782935.1 Petrolisthes cinctipes
GTATAGTCTGATGTGGTTCAATCTAAGCATCATTATAGTCAAGAGAATTCAATACTGTTACCTTGTGATCTTTATCTATATACGAGGCCAGACTAGACCACTTCCCAACACACTCAAGGTACACAGTTGGCATCATGAATTCTTACACAGACTATACTATATTTATATATGAAAAAAAAAGGAGGGAATTATTGTGGAAGTAGTGCAATGAATGGTCTACCAAGTGACTCAGTGATTAGCAAAACAACAAATCAAATAATAATAATAATAATAATAATAATAATAATAATAATAATAATAATAATAATAACAATAACAATAACAATAACAATAACAATAACAATAACAATAATAATAACAATAATAATAATAATAATAACAATAATAATAATAATAATAACAATAATAATAATAATAATAATAATAATAATAACAATAACAATAACAATAACAATAACAATAATAATAATAATAATAATAAAAAAATAAAAAAAATAAAAATAAAAAATAAAAATAAAAATAATAATAATAATGTTGTATTGTAGTTACGTAGATTTTAATTGTCTATATTTATTTATCTATTTGAAGTTTGTGTATTTATTTATTTATTAGCTGAATCAGGCTCTTTTTTTTTTTTTTCCACCCAAGTGCTCGTCATGTCAGCTTTGTCTTGCCCATTGAGGTAACAGCTGTCACTTCAATAACATGAGTCTATATAGGGGAGGGAGGGACGGGGGGACACTTTTTTTTTTTTTCTCCCTTCGACCATCCTCGTGTTTTCATTCATCCATCCTTTTTTGTTATCATTATCATAGTTTAACTTTTGATTTCGTTCAGTCTTATGTATTCATAATTTTTTAGCGTACTAGATGCACACACAAAAAAACACACACACATATAAATATACTCACATAACGGTACACACACGAATGCAAATCTAATGGGGATTGTGTTAGCATAATACCGAATAAGATACTTTTAATCCAATTTGAGTGCGCGTGCGTGTGTGTATGAGAGAGAGAGAGAGAGAGAGAGAGAGAGAGAGAGAGAGAGAGAGAGAGAGAGAGAGAGAGAAAGAGAGAGACTGAGTGTGTGCAGGTGTCAAGGCGTGTTTGTACACCGCTAACTTATGGAGATGTAAATATCTGGGTTTTACTGCAATTTGAATAATTTTATATCAGTCATAAAGCTTATCTTAAGGTGTCAGGCCTTCCTTCCAAGCTGAGAACCTGACCAGAACCTTGTATGTGTTTGTTGGCCAATGTTCATGTCTTGATACATACTCTTACATTCTATTAAAGGTGGTTATCTTTTTGTTAGTTGCCATCTCTATACTTGTGTCTCGACCTCTGACATGTTTTTACACTGTGTAACAAATAAATGGAATTGTTATAGATTCTTAGTCCTCCCTCTTTTTAAATCTCTCTCTCTCTCTCTCTCTCTCTCTCTCTCTCTCTCTCTCTCTCTCTCTCTCTCTCTCTCTCTCACTATGCTGTATATTTTAAACCTCAAATCTGTATCTTGTATGTATATATTTGTCTCCATGTATGTACTGTATTGTACTGGTTTACTATAAGTTGTTTTGTGTCCACCCAGGTTAAACCAGCTGTGTAAGGTGTGTGGAGAGCCTTTGTATATGTGTACGTTTAAGTGTATATGTGAGTGTATGTGTACGTTAAGTGTATATGTAATTGTATGTGTACGTTTAAATGTATAATATGTAAGTGTATGTGTACGTTTAAATGTATATGTATGTGTAAGTGTACGTTTAAGTGTATATGTAAGTGTATGTGTACGTTTAAGTGTATATGTAAGTGTATGTGTACGTTTAAGTGTATATGTAAGTGTATGTGTACGTTTAAGTGTATAATATGTAAGTGTATATGTACGTTTAAGTGTATATGTAAGTGTATGTGTACGTTTTAAGTATATATGTAAGTGTATGTGTACGTTTAAGTGTATATGTAAGTGTATGTGTACGTTTAAGTGTATATGTAAGTGTATGTGTACGTTTAAGTGTATGTGTAAGTGTACATTTAAGTGTATGTGTGTACTAATGAGCATTTTGTTTCCTCCAGGATGAACCAGCTGTGTAAAGTGTGTGGTGAACCAGCTGCTGGATTCCACTTTGGTGCCTTTACCTGTGAGGGATGCAAGGTGAGTCAACAGTGTCATATATGGGTCATGTAGGGTCGAACGAGGTCAATTAGGGGGTCACAGAGAGAGATAGATCAGGGGTCATGTAGGGTCGAACGAGGTCAATCAGGGGGTCACAGTGAGAGATAGATCAGGGGTCATGTAGGGTCGAACGAGGTCAATCAGGGGTCACAGAGAGAGTAAGATCAGAGGTCATGTAGGGTCGAACGAAGTCAATCAGAGGTCACAGAGAGAGTAAGATCTGGGGCCATGTAGGGTCGAACGAGGTCAATTAGGGGGTCACAGAGAGAGTAAGATCAGGCGTCATGTAGGGTCGAACGAGGTCAATCAGGGGGTCATAGAGATAGATAGATCAGGGGTCATGTAGGGTCAAACGAGGTCAATCAGGGGGTCACACAGAGAGTAAGATCAGGGGTCATGTAGGGTCGAACGAGGTCAATCAGGGGTCACAGAGAGAGTAAGATCAGAGGTCATGTAGGGTCGAACGAGGTCAACAAGGGGTCACAGAGAGAGTAAGATCAGTTTGTCAGGGGTCACAGGAGGTCACATACAGAGGTCATTATGTTTTTTCAGTCCTTTTTCATAATTATATCATTCTCACTTTTTCCCACCTCATTCTTCACACCACGTTCTCACTCTCCTCCCCTAAGTCGTTTTTCGCACCTCATTTTCTCTCCCTCATTCGTTCTAACACCATATTATCTCTCTCTCTCTCTCTCTCTCTCTCTCTCTCTCTCTCTCTCTCACCCAACCACCCCAACTCATTCTCAATACCACAATCTCTCTCTCTCCCCCCCTCTCTCTCTCTCTCCCCTCCCCTTCCCTCTCTCTCTCTCTCTCACCCAACCACCCACCCCCAACAACTCATTCATAACACACACCACCACAAATTTTCTCTCTCTTCTCTCCCCATCAGTCGTTCTTCGGGCGGACATACAACAACCTGTCTCAAGTCCACGAATGTAAGAACGGTGGTCAATGTGTCATCAACAAACAGAACAGAACCTCTTGTAAGGCATGCAGGCTACGCAAGTGTCTTATGGTGGGCATGTCCAAGAGTGGGTCCAGGTGGGTGTTTGTTTTTACTTTTGTTGTGTGTTTTGTTCTGTGTGTGTGTGTTTTTTTTGTTTGTTTTTTTTATTGTTGGTTGTGTGTGTGTTTTTTTTTTGTGTGTATGTATGTATTTTATTGTTGTGTGTGTGTGTGTGCGTATTTTTGTGTATATTGTTGTGTGTGTGTGTATTTTTGTGTGTATATTGTTGTGTATGTGTGTGTGTTTGTGCTGTTTGTGTGTGTTTGTGTGCTTGTGTGTATGTGTGTGTTCATTGATGCATTTGTGTATATGTGAGTGCGTGAATGTGTTGCACTGAAGTGGTATGTGTCACTGCATGTGTGAAATGAATGTGTATGTTTGCAATGTGTGTAAGAAGGTGTATGATGTGTGAATGTGGGTAACTGTGTGTATGTATATGTGAGTGTATGTATATGTAAGTGTATATATATGTAAGTGTATGTATGTGTGTGTACATGTGTGCATGAGTGTATATATATGTAAGTGTATATATATGTGAGTATATATATATATATGTGAGTGTATATATATATGTAAGTGTATATATATATATGTGAGTGTATATGTATGTGAATGTATATATATGTAAGTGTGTGTGTGTGTATATGTATATGTATGTGTATATGTGTGTGTTTGTTTGTCTTCATCTAATTCTTCCCTCCTTCAGGTATGGTAGACGATCAAACTGGTTCAAGATTCACTGCTTACTACAGGAGCAACAATCCAACTCAACAAGGGCCTCGATGGGGGTGGGGGCGTAGGAGGGGGAGGTGGGGGAGTAGGAGGGGGAGGAATGGG
Organism: Petrolisthes cinctipes; assembly: GCA_033782935.1. Lineage (NCBI taxonomy): Eukaryota > Metazoa > Arthropoda > Malacostraca > Decapoda > Porcellanidae > Petrolisthes > Petrolisthes cinctipes. The sequence continues at coordinate 11,528 of JAWQEG010008936.1, forward strand.
AGGGGGCCACCACCATCACCACCACCACCACCTCCCCATGAGTCTAGCCTCCTCCCTGTCCCTCTCCCCTGCCTCCATGCCCGCCCTTTCCCCTGCCAAGAGTGAGGACGAGGCTAAAGTCGACTCCCCTCTCCTCTCCTCGCCTGAAAGTTGTCAATCCGAGGGAAGCATTGATATGGAACGTCGCACTCACTCCCCAGGTGGTGGTGGTGGTGGTGGTGGTGTTGGTGTTGGTGATGGAGGTAGAGGAGCGGCTGGTCTAGCACTCTACCTTCATCCTGGCCTCTCCTTCCTCCACGCCTCACATCTCTACTCCAGACTGTACCCCCCTGTGCTCTACCCTGGTCTGGCCCCACCGCTGCTGCCCCCTGCTCGTCCCCCTCCGTCCCAGAGTCCCAAAAAGGAGAGGTCCCCCGGCAGTCCCCCACTCGAGTACCCACCGCCGCCTCTCCCCTTCGCCCTTCCCCTGGCGCTCCCCTGCACCGGAAGAGGGGGGCGGACTCCCCTCTAGGTGATGGACTGACCACCCTGGCCCCCCGAGTATGGGAGGCAGCGAGGGCCCCAGAACAGGACGCACCCATGGACCTTAGTGTCAAGAGGCAAAGGCTGGCTATTCCCTCTGCCCCTGCCCCCCCTGTGTCACCCCCTGCCTCACCTCTCTCCTCGCCCCTCCCTTCCCACACTCCCCCAACCTCCACACCCGTCGACCTCACTACCAAGGCGTGAGATCCCCCCCACCTCACCCCAACCTGGTACAAACTCAACCCCTTTGTGTTCACCCTTACACCTCCTATAGCCCATTCTTCCCCCCCAATCCCCGTCCCTCATCCTCCTCCCCCACCAACCCCCATTCCTATTCCAGCCTCCTTCCTACTTCCGCAGCCCGACAACCCTTCTCCTTCAACCCCACCAAACAATCCCTTTCCCGCGCCTCTCCATCCCCTCACGTCCGTCCCACCTAACTCGACCGTGT
>JAWQEG010008937.1:0-30635 GCA_033782935.1 Petrolisthes cinctipes
TTTGTATGCACTTCCATTATCCTTTTATCCTCTCCTTACCATCCTTTCATCTTCCCACAACCCCACCACCTCCTCTTCCTTCCTCCTACAAGCACATAGTAAAAGGCCCACTTCTTACCTGCTTGGGCTCTCGTGGGCATCCCTTTTTCATTACAAACTCTTAAACTCACACCGGCGGCCTGAAGTCTGATAAGGTATTAGCCTAGTCTTTAAAAAATAGCATGTTTTCTAGACAAGGTTCTGAATAATTTGGCAAGAGCCGATCATCGACATGCAGGAAGGCGGTGATACAGTAAAGCCAAGTATACAGTGGTGAGGGAAGGATGTGGAGCGAGATGGAGGTGGTGTGAGAGAAAACTTGATTGTGTGTTGGTGTTGGGAAGGGGAAGTGATGGTTCAGTTATGTAGGTGGTGTGAGGGGGAGTTGGCATGAGAGGATACTAGTGGTTGGTATTGTTGTGAAGGTGAGATCGTGGTCCGTGTTGGTGGTGTGTGTGGGAGTTAGGCCTACTGTTGTGTGAGAGGTTTGATGGTGGTGTGAGAAGAATGTGAGTGATGGGGGATGACGATGATATTAGTGTCGAATCATTGGGTTAGGAAATGAATAGTGCTGTAGAGGGTAAACATTAATCTTAGGCCTGACCATTTGACCTATACCTTATCTATGTAGGTCTTAAAGAATAATAATGGACAGCGAGAAAGGTAGGAGGGATAGAGAGGAAGAGATAGCCGGGTGGAAAACAAGAGCGAGTGGGGAAAAAATACAGGAAATGGGAGGGATGGAGCAGGGAAGATGATGTGACAGACGAGGAGGAGGAGAAGTGAAGGTGAGGGGAGAAGAGAAAGGAGGCGTACTAATGGGAAAAGTGGAAGACTGGCTGGGAAGGAAGAGAGAAGAGGGAAGTATTATATCAGGGGCGAGTGATAGACAGGAAGAAAAGGAGGGGAAGGAGTGAGTAATGGATATCCGGATTGGAAGGAGAGTTACCGTTGTGAATGGAGGGCTCGAGAAGGGAGAGGGAGCATCACCTTTAGCACATGTTTCCTTCATCGGGTCAGATTTGTACCGTACCGTTCAGATTTAGGAGTCTCGTGTTTGTCTCGTGAAGAAGGTTAAGGAGAAAAAGGGAAGAATGAGTTTTCCATGTGATGTCCTGCAAATAAGGAAGTAGTGTGGGTGAGAGGGATTGCAAGGGACAGCGAGGTATCAAGGGTTAGGAATAGATAACGTCAAGGAATGATATAATATCCTAATGAACGGCTGAATATCTTACGTTTTTTCTAATACGATCACACAGTGTTGTTGTTGGAGGGTCAGCTTATAGGCAGAAGTTTTCGTATTGGATGCTATACTCAGAATAAAGGCTGTCAAGTATTTATGATGCAGAAAATCCACGCAGTTCAGGCGTTCATTGGATGCTTAGCGTCGGAAAGTGTAAGTTAAATATTTTTGGGAAGTTGTGACCTAGGGATAGATGGAAGGAGGATTTGTAAATGTCCAGGGAAAGAAGAAAAGAGGGGGAAGAATAGGAAGTGTAAAGGAAATAGTGTGTGGGTGTTGGTGTAGTGGATCGATGTTCTAAGATGGGACCATTGCCTGTGGAATGAGAAGACAGCCAGGGGTGAGAATGGGAAGCCGAGGAGAGTGGATGGGCAGCTGAGAAGAGTGGACGGGCCGCCAGGAAGAAAGGAGTGAAGGAGTATGGGAGAATACTTTGCATGTTATTGTTCTGGGTTGAAGGAGGGTAGGTCTATGAGGAATGGATTGGTAGCTCAGAGAATTTAAAAGAAGAAAGAACAGTTTGGAAACAACTCATTGTTTTAGGCCCAAGAGTTTGGGGAATATGGGAAGCTCGTCAAAAGGCAAGGGAAAGTAATGTAGCCTAAGCCAATGGAGGAAAAGATGGTGTTGTGTGAGACGTATCGTACACAGCTAGATCCCTCATAGAAGAACCTTCGTACACCGTATGGGTGGTATATTTTTAGAACTGTCAACTGTACTCTAAGTTGACTAGTAATTTTGGAATTGCTATTACCTGACTGGTACAGCAAAATGTTCTTTTAAGATAAACATAAACCATTATTTTTGCTACTTTAAATGGATATGACATAGCATCTGTATTTTATGACCTGTAGGCCTATGTCTTAATAAATCATAGTTAGGTAAATATAGCATAGGACATTGGGGACCATTCATTGGTGAAATAAATAGCCATCATGATAATTTATTTACTCACATTGAGGTTATGGTCAGTAGCCTATATATGGATGATTGTATGAAAGTGGGCTATAATAAGATATATGTGCGTCTCTTTAGGCGATATATGTGTACACACAGACAGTGTGTGTGTGTGTGTTGGCAAAATACACACGCTCAAGCTTTTTCATCACAAAACACACGTGACACAACCACCACCCAATAAAATAGTTGCCAGCGAAAATAACGAGGGGGAGGAATAACATAACAGACAGGCAAGGAAGGAGCAAGCGAGGCCAAGTTGCAGCCAAGTTCCGGAGTGGAGACGCCATCTTTCTCTCTTTCTTCTGCTCGGGTACAAAAGAATAATCATGGCCGACTCACTAAACTGTGTGGGACCTCGACTTTTTCTTTTTTATTTCCATCCTTGTATATGTCGCTGGCAACTGTTTTTCATAGGATTATTGGACGGGTGTTGTGCTTCTTATTAGTTGTTGTTGTTGTTGATGTTTTCCCGGGGCAGAATGGCCTCCTGCCCCACAGACCCCTGGTACACTCTGGTCGCAGTGAAAAAACAAATTAAAATAAAGGAGGGGCTGGCCATATATGCCTGGGCTACCGAAGCACATCCCAGGGAAATGGGACAAGAGCTTACTGGACCAGGGAGTCTGGGGGCCTCCGACAGCCAGGGAGATTGGGGGGAAGGTCTTTGATCCCACAGCCAGTGCTGTGGGCCCAAGTTTACGTTACCACAAGAGCTACAAGTGGGGCCGCACCTTCCATGAGACCAGCCCTGAAGGGACCATAAGAGGGAGGGAGTTTACACTGCTGTATGCAAAGGGAAATGCACCCCCGTGTGCTGGTGGTCCACACAGCAGTGAAAAAAAAAGAGCCTCCGGTTGCAGTACACCTCACGTGGAATTTTAATCCATGTGGGCAGATCTCGTCAAATCCACTAGAAAATGACCAATTCTTACAACAATCTTTATTCTAGCCCTGTGGAGGATGACTAATATTCACAGAGAATAAAGTCAGCCCCATGGGCAGAGCTTCTTATTAGTTGCATGAGAGAGAGAGAGAGAGAGAGAGAGAGAGAGAGAGAGAGAGAGAAATTAACTTATGCTACAAGGAATAATAGCTGTGGAGATAAGGGATGAGTGATGGTGGAATAAAGTTTACTCGTATGAAAGGTCACTATGTTTCTGAAAGATAAAGATAAACCAGAATCACACTTCAAATGACATTCTGATGCCTGACAAGTTATAATTTTCCCGTGGGCTTGGATAGTTTTTGTGTAATTACCTTCATAACTGCCTTGTGCACCTCTTGATGCCAAACTTCTTTCCTGTAAAGTTTGAATCCTGAGAGTTTTGACTTATGAATTAGAGATACCAATCCCCCTCTCCAGTTACTTACTTCGAATCAAAGACCGGAAACTCAGGGGATTCAAATCTTATCAAAAGAAAAATGTTGCAACTCTAGTTTGGTAACACAGAAGTACTCTCTATCTTCACTCTATCACACCTATTCCTTACTCTTTACAATTCCCTGCCGAATAACATTAAATACCAACTTGTCTAAATATTACGTGGTTCAAACAAAAGGAAATATTTGTAAACTGATTGTTTGAGTTATCTACATTTTCTCCTTTGATGTACTATCGGCCACAAGTATTCGTACCCACCCCAGTTTTGCCTAATGCAGAATTCATCTGGTAACACTGAACCCCGTCCCCCATGTCCAGATGTATGATATCCTCTATTTCCTACCTCACTTTCCTTTCACATTCTCGTAGTTATTTACTGTATATACCTTGAAGTAAAATTCTATGAATATTGTGGTTTATCCATCTATTCTGTCAAACTGTATTTACTGGGAAATTAAAATGATTTTATTGATGAATATTGAGGTTTCCGTTTCCTATCCCCCTCCTCCTCTCCCTCTCTGTCTCCTGCTCCTTCCCTCCCCCCTCTCTGTCCTCTGTCTCCCCTGCTACCTCCCTCCCTCGCTCCCCCTGCCTGTCTCTTTTTGCTCTCTACCTCCCTCCCTCGATTACTCTCTCTCTCTCTCTCTCTCTCTCTCTCTCTCTCTTGTGTGTTATTTAGTTATAATTCCCATTCTGAGCACAAAATTCAGTATTAGCCACATTATTTTTTTCACCTAAAAATTCATGAAGTAATTTCAAACTTTTGCAAACACTCGACAACCCTGTTTAAAGCACATGACCCTTGTTTGCCGTAAACGAATAATTACGAATGTTTACGTTTTTGCATAAAAATATTTGTTCAACATAGCTGCACAAGTATTACTATTCCCATTTTAGACATTGGTGTGCTCTGGTTACCTTGAACTTATATAAATCCAAGGAAAAGATTTTAACATGAGGAAACAGAACCATTTATTCTCGGAAATAAGGTATTAATACATCTGGATCGTTTTCAGATAATTTTATCGGGCTTATGATCCTACGAATGTGTAGTTCCCTTGTATCCTATCCCGAAAAAAATTGCTAATTTGGCAGGGTATTGACGGCAGCCAAGGACAGAAAACAGTATTACAATGAGTATGAATCCTTTGGCTTCAAACTTAAAGATTCGAAAGATTCATGCAGCCGAACGAAGTCGAAAACAAATGTGATTCAACCACCTCTGGTCAGTTCATGCCTGTCCACCGTTTCTCCTTAGCATCATAAAAACAATTTTTTATAAATCAATTGTCAAATTAATGTGTAAAAAAATGTTTGGAACTATAAAAAAAACAAGTGTAAAAACTCAAGAAAAAAGTTGCATTAAAATTAGGAATAACATAGTATTTATACATTTAATTAAGAAAAAAACAAGAAACCTATCATGGCAGGGCCTAACACTATATTCATACCACTGCATTTCACTACAACTGTAATAAACTAACACCAGCTCAGGTCCCCTACAGTATACAGATAAAATACATTCATAGTTTTAACATCAGTACACACAGTCCAACATAAATAACTATATTTGTGAAGGAGCTTCTTTACTCCATTAACACTTTCTTTCTGAATCAGGAATTAAATTAAATTAATGTTAGCATTATTGGGAATGCAGGGGTGCGGACCACTGATTGATTTTGATATTGCACCGCTCTATAAACAAAAGCAGAGAGAGAGAGAGAGTTTTAATATATTTTACACTGTTATTTGAAAATATTAATGGGCAAGGCTAAAAAGATTCCAACCTGTCGTTAGACTGGAATGATGGAAAGTAGAAGGTCTAGGAGAAATGTGGAGTCCACCCATGTGATAAACAAACTCTTTAATTTCCTGATCCATCAGACTCAAATATCACTGAGAAATATAAGTCAGACAAAAAATGATACCTTTAATCAACCAATAGATACAAGGAAGAAGTTAGGAAACGCTTCTCATAGATAAAAGCAATAAATACGAAAGAAATTCGAACTCAATACGAAGTAAAACATTTAGAGTATGAGAGTGATTAGGAGAGTAGAGAGTGTGAGTAAGTGGAAAGAGGAAGGGAAAACGACAAATAGAGAGAGTTAGAGGATAAGATGAGGGAATGAGGAAGAGATGGAGAAAGGGAACAAGAGAGACAGATGAGGATGGAGGGCGCATGTTATTAGGTAGAGAGGGGATGGAGGGAGCAAGGGAGATAAAGAGGGGGTGGGAGGGAGCAGTGGAGAGAAAGAGGGGGGAGAGAGGGGGCAGTGGAGAGAAAGAAGGGGGTGGGAGGGAGCAGTGGAGAGAGAGAGGGTGAAGGGAGGGAGCAGTGGAGACAAAGAGAGGGGGCAGTGGAGAGAAAGAGTGAGGTGGGAGGGAACAGTAGAGAGAAAGAGGGGGAGGGATGAGGGAGGGGGAGCTAAAGAAGGGAAAGAAAGATGGAGGGGGACCAGTTCTCTTAATCTTTAACAACTGAATGCAACATAAAAGTAAATAGTTTGGCAGAATGAAGGAATGAAGCACACTAATTATAGAATATCGCCACAATGTAAATAAATAGCTACAGATATATATCGCCTTATTCATGTGAAGGGAAAGTGAAGAGGGGGAACAGAAGGATATCATACATCTGGATATGCAAGTCAGTGTTACCAGATGAATTCTGGTTGAAGTAAAACAGAGGTGGGTACGAATACTTGTGGCCAATAGTACAGGCTCCCAAAAAAGCATTGTTAGTCTTGGGGCTCATGTGATTCGAGGCTGTTTCTCTGCCTGTGTGTGAATGGTGCATTGGGGATCACGTCATTGCAACTCTTTTACTATTTCAAATTGTTGCGACGGAAGATCTAATGATATTCTTTCGGAGGCTGAACGTCAGAACCCAACTGAGGAGGAGCAGACGTTCGGAATGATAATTCTAGTATAATATTTCGGACGTGTATGATAAAGAGCCTCCAGCATGGCATTCTTTTTCTCCTACCACTTTTGAAACTAAGTAAATGACCACTGCCATTTGAGACCATCTGTTTTGAATGTATCCAAGAAAATTATCGTCTGTGTATCAGAGTAGCCTAACCTGCGTCGAATTGGCTGAAGCTTCACCAATATCCTTGGGCCAGTCCATCATTTGGTTTCCAACGCAGCATTTCATTATGCGTTCTGTGCCGATAATCCCATAAATTCTACCCACATGCGACAAGAAAGCTAAAATGTCTTACGAAATGTCCACGAGAAGAAACCTTTGTCGTATCCGATAGCCATCAGACCATCGATTATGACGTCATGGTGATGAAGTGCCCCGTGGTCTCTTCCACCTTGGGGCCCACTTGGTCACCACCTCAGTTCCCTTCCTGGTACTTCGTAGGCAGTTCGTTATTTATAGCTGCAGATGAGAGTTCCATTGTGAATTAGTTGGGTAAATATATACAGTATATTGATTTATTGGATTTACTGAGAATTATTGAAATTTGTTGTGTAATTAAATGGCTCAGTTATATAGCCTATGTAGGCCAATAGTAGTTATTCATATTTAAAAGAATTATTTGTGTGGATTGGTACATGATTCATAGGCCAATAAGAAAAGTCACTTAATAGGGAAGCTTGCCTTGGGGTTAAAGAATTATATGAACGAATTATATGAAAATGTTTAAGAGTTTAATTTATGAATTTAGGCTACTTAAGAATGATAACTCATTTACGGTAACCTGTTATATATTATCCTTTATAAATTTCAAGGAGATGAACTCAGTAGGACTCATACAAATACCTAAACTTTCATCATGGGTTGAAATATTAACCTATCTATCGTAGATATTTCAGTTGGATACATAATATTATTCTCTCACTGGCTCAGTTTCATAGCGATGTGAATAATGGTTCTGAAATATTTTACAACACAAAGTAAATCCGGAAATGTGTAGAGGAAGGCTGGGCCATAACTGTAGACATAAGTTATAGGTCTATAGTGCACAATATATCATATGATGGTAATGTCAGATGGTTTATCATAATAGTTTGCTTATGATAATATTTTGTTTTCAAAATATTTCATGGACAATGATATTATGACAGGGCCCAAGGCGAGGGACGGCAGTATATATTTTGGGAGTTTGTAATGAAATGCCTCGTGATTACTTTTTTTTCCCAGCGCTTCTGTTTAATAGATGGGGTACTGTAGGCTAATTAGTTCTATGTAGGCTACAGTAGGCTACTTATCTCTGTGTGTATCTGGTAGTTGCTATAAAAGTAGCCTACACCCATTAACTACATGAACAAAATTGTCTCACCTTCTCATCTAAAGCTTCAGAACAAAAGTTGCAAAGCTTTATAAAATATAATAAATTTTTACATACCGTATTTCACATACCGTACGAACATAGCAACAAAATTTTAGCTCAGTGTTTTCGGCCTGGTAGAGTTCACTCAAATTCATATCCCTTTATGTATTTATTATTACCCTAAGTTTGCTTAGGCCTAATACGGTAAAGCAGCGTAATAAGCCTGTAGGCCCAACGGTTTTAGTTAAATGACAAATGATGTACCGTAGCTTACACACACAGGAACTCTAATCGGGGACTGTATAATTATATAATATCTATTATAATTTTGATATCGCAGTCAGTGTGGCCACTCCTTGGCTTTTTTCACAAGATATTGGGATTTTTGCCTTCACCTTGGAATTTTGGATGTAAAATGGAAAAAATGAGAATCTTAAATTTTATAAAGCATATATAGTTGATATTCTCAATAATTTGTAAATAATTACTTGTAATATCATATCTTAAACTATGTAATATCATATCTTTAGTGACTTTTACACTATTTTTTTTAACATGTCGTTCATTCATTCTATTGACAGTGGGCTTAAAAGAGTAGCACCTTTATCCAAAGTTAACCGTAGTTCATCATCAGCTCTGGAGTCAAATTTTTCTTTGTTTAGGTTCATGGACCTATTCTAAACTTTTTTTCAAATATGGTTGGATGACGGACGAAGCCTGCGAGTATGGCCAAGGGACGAAAGAAAGTGTGCCAGTGTCAATGTGGTAACCGCTTTAGGCATCTCTCCCTTCCGACCCGTATGTTGCCATCCCTCCTTCCCTCCCTTTCTGACGCTCTACATATACCACAATATCTCTCGCCCCCAACCTCTCACTTTTACTAGATTCCCACCATCCACAGTTGCCAGTATAGGCCTATATAGGTTATATATATTTTTCGACCGATGGTGAATATTTCCTATTTTTGTATTCTTCTTTGAAACATGAGAACCGATGGTTATTGTTGTTCTTATCCAGGAAACTCATCACTATATATTTTCAGTCCCCCCCCCCCCTCCCACCCAAATCCTTGCAGGCACTGGAAATTTACACTATCGTCTGGAAGAAAGCCATTAAGTTCATTGTTATCAGTACAAGTTCCTCCCTCTTCTCCTTCTCGCTCCAGTAGGCTCTCTCCATCTCTCCCCTCTCCTGGTTCCCTTCCCCTCCATCCATTTCCCCCTCGTCCGCTTCCGCCTCCTTGTCATCCCTTCACCTCGACCCCTTCCATTTCCTTTCCATCCCCTCACCTTACGCCCCTTCCACTCACTCCCCCTTCGTCGCCCTCGTTACCCTCTCCTCTCCCTCTTTCCATCTTGGTTCCTGTTTTCCCTCCAGCTACAAGAACCCCTCCTAGGACCCCACTCCTCCCACCAGCCATCTCCCTCTCACCCTCCTCTCATTCCCTTTTTCTCTCATATTCTTTTTCACTCTTCTCTTCTATCCATTATCATCTTCGCTCTTCCTTTCTCCTACTAATGTACTGGGGATTCTGTACTCTTATGAACTAGTATTAAGGGCAGACCACCAAGGTATGTGTGGGCAGTGTAACACTCTCTCTCTCTCTCTCTCTCTCTCTCTCTCTCTCTCTCGTCTACTTCCCCTCTCCAGACCAGGTTAACTTCTCCTTACCTTCCCCTTCCCCAGAGTGAGGTAAAGTCCTCCTTCGCTCTCTCCACAACCAAATTACACTTCCCCCTCCCCTACTTCCATTTTGTTATGCCTCCTCCATCATTCCAATTTTCTTCCCCTCCATCCTCGCTATTTCCTCCTTCCCTCCCTCTAATCTCACAAACCCCCGAGGCTTAAGCTGCCGTCTACGAAATTCATGAACAAAGTAAAGTTTTATGAGGCTGAAGTGGATGTGCTCTATTAAAGTTTATGCTCTTCATGCTTTATTAACCCTTGACGACGGGCTTTTTCTTAAAATATTAAAATCTTTCCTCAAAAGATGTCATGTACAGAGAAACCACCTTTCTCTGAATTAAATAAAAATTGTCCTTTAAAATTGTGGTACAGTGTTTCCTTCCTTAAATAAAATAGGCCTATCTGCTCATAGAAAAATCCAAAACTTGTCAGTCATTGGTAGCCATAAAGAATAATGAACCGTTTTGGATAATCTGCTTAACCCAGTGATGGTATATTTTTTAGATTTTATGTCTTCAAATCGTACATTCCCTCTCATCCCCATCACTGCGACGGCTGACCCATGGCTAGACCTATGCTCATAACTTACCTCTAAAGTTGGCTGTGCTATCCTATGTTTACTGGACAATAACCTAAACTTTTCTTCCCTAAATTTCTTATCATAATCATCCTCCTTATAGTAGACCATTATGGAACATTATTTTCATAAAATATTTATGACTTGACTTAGCAATGATCTCAAATACAGTCAATTAATTTATCTGACCTCTTAAAAGGATGTACATAAAATGTGTGCCTTGGGTATGTGATAATTCCTTTTATCCTATTATTTCCTATGATAGATTTTTAGTAAATGTAACTGTGCATTTATGATTATCGCCGTTTGTTGATAACCTTAAAAGCTTATTTTGATTTTATGTAAATTTATAGGCCGAAAAGTGTTTAACGATAATAAAACACTAAAGCTTCTCTGTGGGTAAACTAATGGTGAGTAGGAATTTCAGTGTTGCGTTTCATACAGTGTGCCTTGGTGGATAATGTCACGAGAGCTCAACAACAGGGAAACATTCACACAATCCAACTTTTACGGCAATATGCTGTTCCAGACCATGGTAGGATGAATGATTATTATTATAATATAATTTACATAGCCAATGATTAAGGACATCATATAGGTTTACAATTCATCCGAACTTTTCTATGTAACAGTTAGTAACAACTAAAATAATGTAGCCTGTTTTTTGGAATAGGCTATCTTGTAGGAATCGCGACCTCAGATTTGCCAGCACTATGTTACCAACTTAAAGAATCGATTGCAAATTGCCGAAATATAATTATGCTTTCTTACTGCTCTTTGATGACAGTTCCTTCCACCTAATTCTACAAACTTGGTGAAAGGTAAACTTTAACTATTTTTCCTTGTGATAAAATACTGTGAATTATTAATAATGGTGAAGAAGGAAACATTTTACCAAAAACCATTACGGTACAGTTATGTATTATCGGTTAACAGACATAGTCCTAAGCTTCAAACTGTAGATTTAATTACTGCATAGAATCTTTTAGAAATTCCCTCATGTCTTTTCTATCCTCCTATTTTCCCATCAGTAAAAATGGTCTACTGCCTTTAGCATCCTCTTTTTTTCCAATCTTTTTCGTCTTCTTTCCCCATATTTCTATTTCCTTCCTCCACTGTCAGCTTTCATGTCTCTGTTCAACTTATGGCATCAAAAATAGCTACTAAATTCTCGTCATGTTGTACCGAGTTGGGTTTGGGTTATCCATGATTTCTTACCCTGCACTCTGACGTCTTCCCTTCCACTCGTAATCCCTCTTAGAAAGTTTGATGCACCCAACCGATCCGACCCTTGCTCACTTGACTGCAATCGCGCACAACTGTCCTCATACAGATTATAAATTCGGATAGGAGTCTATTATATAGTTTGTGTAGTTGCATAGGTTTTAATGTATAGTTATAAAGGTGCCAACCCAGAGGATGTAGTTGGCCGTGATCCTCTTTAGTCATTATATATTATTATACTTGTTATACATTCACTTGTATAAATTCCTTTTCACTCTCAAAGCAAGGTATGTGTAAGTTACACTGTAGCACATATCTTGCTTGTAACAGTTACAGTGACAAAAACTCGCCGGTTGCCTTCCAGTATAATAGATTAAGCTTAACAAATATTAGATAATAGGCAATGTGTTTAATGTTTGCCTTGATTTGTACTACATCTGCCCAAAATGCATAAAAAACGGCGTGCATAAAAAAGCTAATGCATTTTTCATTGAAAATCTAAGTACGTTACCGGTATACAGCACGTGAGTAAATGAAGAGGAGGAGGTAAGACTTGTGTTCACCTAAAGAAACAAAACTTATGAAAATTTCTGTTCCGTAATAATAATAGTCTGTCAGTGTAAAAGTAGAAGTGAAGGGAGTAGCCCAAGCCTTCTTCCTCTCTGATCCCCACCACTCGTTCACTGATCCCTTACCTATCTATACCTTTCCAAACCTACCTTTCTCTCCCTCTTCACCTTTGGTCTCCTCACCACCATTGATCCGCTCAACTTTATTTCCGTGTCGTCGTCCTCCTTCTCTTCTTCGTCTCTTGAGAAGTGCCGTGTCTCTCATTTTTGCTTCCTATATTATATTTCTGCTCGGTAACTTTTATTTTTGATGAGTATCGTCTGTTCACCCCTTCATTCTTATCTATATAGTGCTCCCTCCACATTGACTGATTCATTCATCCATCTCTCCCTCCAAGTTTACATCCAATTTTCCCATTCATTTCTCCTGTGTATATCATTCTGTGCAGCGTCACTTATTTTGAGTGTCTTTTCTGATTTCCCTTTCCACCCTTTTTCCTTCCCCTCGCTTCCTTGTCCCCTTCGCCTTCCCTCTCTTCTCGCCTCACTTTCCATTATTCAGTTTCCTCTCTCTCATTAGCTATATTTCCCTTCCCTCTCTTCTCCTGTCTCAGTATTTTCCTCCCCAATCTCCTGTATTAACACGCCCCTTCTCTCCTTTACTTCGTCCAGTATTGCTTTCCCTCAACCATCTTTGCTCTATTAAGGATATCATATATATATTTTGGGTATTATTTGGGTGATTTCAAGGGCTACTGATTCCTCCTAACTGTGACTGGAAACAAACCACTTCTGTATACGAGTAAGGGTCTGTTTACGTGCATTTGTCCGAGGTTTCCAATATCACCATCCCAAATGACCCCCGGAACCACAATAAATTCATCTTGTTTCATCCGTAGGGGATTTTTCTGTTTCTCCTTTTCGTCATTTCAATATACAGCGTCTAATCCATTCTTGTATTTCATTCTAGGCTTTGCTTACATTACCATACTCTTTCCCTCATTCCTGTAATATTCTTCTCCTTCCATTACTTTTTCCATTCCCTTCCCTCAGTCTTCTCTTCTTTCTTCATCGTCTGCATGTTCTCTCTCATCTCAACTTTGGATGCTGTTCGTGCGACACCTCAGCCTCCCCTTACCTACATCGTATATTTCTCTCACATATATACAGAATCTTAATTAACTCATCCATACATACTGTTCCTTCCCACATTCATTCAGTGGTGTGTACTTCCTTACTTCTCCCCTCACTTTCATTTATCTTCACTTCTTCTCCTCCTACTCCTGCTCTCCATCCTCCTCTTACCTCCCCTTGGTTCTCTACTCAGGCACACTCAGACATTCCTCTCCACTCCACTTCTCTCCTCTCCTTTACAGTTTTCCTTGACTCCTTATATAAATAAAACGAACGAGCTTATATATATATATATATATATATATATATATATATATATATATATATATATATATATATATATATATATATATATATATATATAAAGGCAATCACTGTAAAGATATGTTATCAGTATTCCAAAAATATCGTTAATTTGATGAAAGTCATTTAATATGTAAATTATTTTTGGTTCAAACTGGAGAAAGCAATTCCTAGGCCTCTTCTAACTTGGATGAGTATCCTGTGTTTCATTTACAACAGGTATTAAGTTATGTATTAGGATTAGGGATCTAAAATCACATTATGGATAGGCTTAGTATAAAGAGAGGAACTCAGTTAAAGTTGCAAATCAGACCTAATCTTTTTTAGAGACCCATTATAACAATATAGTCTTAAACCATCTTCCTCCATCATATCCTAAACAGAGATGATGAATGGCTTTGGTTATCTCTGGTCTGATTTATATTATACGACTGGTTTACAGAATTACTACTCTCTTTAAAGGAGTACACTTCAGGACAAATGCAAAACCAAATAGGGTCCTACCTGTTTTTTAGTAGTCTACGCACTCCTTCCTGAACATTTGCATATAGCCTACTGTCCCTCTTTCTTTCAATATGACGACTCTTTAAGGACTCAGACTGTATGAAAATTGGAGGCTTCTGATTCTACCTGATTATGCCACGAAACAAGCTTCTTCCATATAGGTGATATTTCGTGGCAATATTTGAAGGACTAATTTAGATATCTCCAACTTTCTGACTACATTACAGGGACTCTTTAATCCTTCCTACTCCTTCCCCTCCCAGCCACACGTGCCTTGAATGTCTGCTTCAATATTCAGTAACCATCTTGTTCTCCCATTACTATCCTCCCAAACAGCCTGGTATGGACGGATAACCTATATCTTCTTGGTCTTCAGTTGTTTGTATTCCTTTGATTTCCTTCCCATTCGCCCCTTTTGCCTTGCATTTGTTATTATGTCCTGGTTTCCTTCCTGGTTCACAACATGTCTTTCCCTTTCATTCACGTACCGGTAGCTTAGTTTCATACTTTTTTCCATCCTTCTCTCCTTCATTCCATCCTTTTTTTCCATCCTTCTCCTCCCGCCCTTTCATTCTTTCTTGTTTTGTTCTCTCTTTCTTTCAGTCGTGCCTGTCTTTTTGTTCTTCCTCGTTCAATTATTTTATATATATATATATTTTTTGTTTTTGTTTTTTTGTTAGAACAGAATATTTATATCTTGCTTCCATTCTTGTTCCAAACCTTTCTTTCTCTTTCCTAGCTTCCGTTCGTCCCCATTCCTTCTCCCCTTTCTACCTCCTTCATCCCTTTCTTCCTTCCTCCATCTCTCCTACCTTTCCTTTCCTCTTATCCGCCTAGCTTCCTCCTTTTACTCTTTCCTCTCTCAATTCCGATCATTCTTTCTTATTTATTCTTTTCGTTCTTTTAACTATACCTATATTTACTTACTACTTTCTTCCTTCCTTCTATCCTAAGTTCGTTCTGCGTCTCTCCAATATTGTCCTTTCCTTGTTAACTTTATCTTCCACATTCCCTTTCTTCCTTTTTCCTATCATTATTTTTGTCTTACCATCCTTCATTTCCTTCCTTCCTCTTGTTACCACATACCTATTCTTTCGTCCTTTTATTGTCCTCCCATTCATTTATCCAATTATCCATTCATCCATATTTCCAACCATTCATTTATCCATAATTTTAGTCCATCCATCGATTCAACTATCCTTATTTTCATCCATCCAATCCAGCCATCTACATGTCCACCCATCCATCCATATTTCCATCCACCCATCTATCCATATTTTCCTCGCTCTTTATTTCCATCCATCCATATTTTCACCCATCCATCCTTCCATCCTTCCTTCCAACTAAGCTAGCCTATACGTCTTCCCTCTCGCTTCCCAACTACAGTGTCGTTTCTCTCACCTGTCCGGGCTAACCAGGTTTCCTCACACTTCCCCCCTCGCCAAACTTCTCCCTCCCTCCCTCTCTCCTTACCAAGCTTCTTCCTTCCTCACTCCTTACCGAGTTTCTTCCTCCCTCCCGCCTTCTCTTTTTGTCCTCCCCTCCTCAAGTTTCCTCTCCTCTCATCTCCTCAGCCAAGGCTCCTTCTCCTTCACCTCCTTCTCGTTCTTCTTTTCATGTGAGATTCTGCCGCCTCCTCCCTCTCTCCTCACCTACTCTCCAGGTTTAAGATAACTCTCGCTCTTACCTTCTTTTACAGGTATAGAATAACTCTCGGTCCTCTCCTGTTTTCGGATTCTTCTCTACAATAATAATATATACATATTCGCCGATTGCCAACCAAATGACATAGAGTAGGAAATAATCTTTCAGAGTAAAAATATATTGTGTTACTTTAAATCACGATAAAATACTTTCCAAAATACCCAATTAGTGAGAATATTTACGGTCCATATTTCTTTTGTTGCTTTCAAGTGCTTGGGTTGTGCAAAAATTTTTTGACATGACCACGACCACTCACCTTGTAGTGTTACGGTATTTTTTCACATTTTACACAATAGTAATTAGGTTTCTCTAGCTCTTGGTAGGTTTCCACAGCTGATACTCTACAGGTTAACAATAATTGTTCAAAGTTCGACATCAAGATAATTTAGCCTATTGCTAAGTAAACGAATTTTGGTAACCTTGCCCCCTTCAATCCGATCCCAACCAGATTTCTGTACCAGGAACTGACATCTGAGAGCTCCTGTTGACTAGCGAATGCCGGGGATTATGTGGGAGTAATTCATGTTTTCTCCGTCAGCCACCCTACTAAGCCTGATTGATTCGCCAGGGAATATTTATGGAAATTCAACTGATTTCGCTCTGTTAGCATTAATGTTCAAATAAATTACGGATCCAGCAAGAAATATTTCTTCTTTTACGTTCCTAAACCATGAATAATAATTACTTATTGATTGATCTGAGGCTTTAGGTAATAATGGAGTGTAGAAAAATGAGTCGTAAATAAGAAGTGAAATATATTATTGTTTGAAAGTAATGCTTGTTTTTTAACACCATCCATTTTCATTTGTAAACAGAAAAATACAGCCTGCGTCTGTCCTGTAAAATTACAATAATTTTGTTATTGTATCCCTACTATTGTTAGCTTTTGCCTCCACTGAAAAGAATATAGTGCCTCACATGAATAAAGTAATTTGTTCAATATTCTTTTGCCAGTGTGAATATCTGGATTGAAAAGGTGTACAAAAGTGTTACACATTAATTATATATATATACTGTATATTATATATACTGCACTCATGCTAGGAGAAAAATGAAACTTTTACCTTGTGTGCAAACAGTGGAAAAAATCTAGATGCCTTGGCGATGAGACGAGTATAAAGAGTTTGGTAGATCCCAACCTGAGGCAAGTACTGTACATGCAATGAGTGATTGATCTATTCGTGATAGTAGGTGTGAGGTGTGAAGTATTAATCAATCCATTGCACTTCGATATTCACTGTGGAATATGCTAAAGCTAGAGTATATATTTGGTACCCTAGGAACATACCCACAAGATACTTATATTCAGTTACAATCTAATGTTCTGTCACGTCGCAAATAAATATGATGGCGCATTTTGAAAATATACTTTCTTAAAATCTTTCGTTGATGAGACGTGATTGTTCTCTAACTGCTTTTTTCAGAGCTCACTGTTTGCCAGAACAAGATTTCATTATATGGATGTATTTTCTGGGCAAAGGACACCTATGTTATGATTTTGGTTACCTCCCTTACCCCTACAAGAGAGAGCTTTGGAAATCAGGTGTTCCATTTTCGGGTTTATGCAAAGAATATATTAAATTGGTAATGATTTTGTTCTAAAATTAACCAAACCTGACCTGAACTAACGTAACCTAATGAGGACCTGGGCAGAAAACAGGCAACTAAATAATGGAAATGGTATCTGAAAAAAGCTTTATTAAAAAGTGAAATATAGAGAATGGTAAAAATAAAATATTGTAATCCCAATGTGGCAATTTGTATACATCATCCGGAATCCTTTTGTTGGTTAGCCTACAGTGCAAAAACAAATAGGTGTGCATTACCTACCCTTTTGATATACATATTCGATACGTTGTTATATATTGACATTCTCATTGCCTATAAAGTTACTTATACGTATGTTAATTTGGCTTGAAATTAAGTTGTTGCATCAAATTATTATCACACCTATAAAATTTGTCATGACGAATTCCTCATATATGAATTTGATTATCAGGTGATTTCACAGATGTTAATTAAGGTGTCAAATATATTTCAAGTAGAGCATGTAAAAGATATGAAATTTCAGCAGGTGATAAAAAGTAAATGTTTTATGATATTTTATCAGCTTATATCATAATTATAAGGTAGTATGAATTGTCTACACCTGTGAACGTTAGGCTAGGGAAACAGAATATTTATTCAACAGCTTTAAATCAAGTAAAGGTATCAGATTAATGCTACACACAGCTGTAAATTAAGTAAGGGTGGTGTTGGTGTTAGGCGACCCGACCATTAATACACTTGATGCTCCAAAAAGTGGCCCCGTAATGGCTGGTGGACAAGTGTTTTCGCCAGTGTGCCGCGTTGTGTTATGCAGATGAAGACCATTTTGCCCTGGACTCCCACATTTCCCAGCCCGCGCTTGACGTCCCCGCACCTATAAAACCCCATTGCCGAAATTTACAGCTGTGTATTGCAAGGTTTCTTTATATTTTTATATTTTTAGTGGAGGGAGGAGGGAGACTAGCCAGGAACTGAATGAAGTAATCCGTCACCAGTGTGCTGCATGGTGACATACTTGTCTGTGATGGATGGTGCATGGGTGTTGTAAAGTCCAGGCGGGTTGTTTATATTTTGTGTTCACTCAGTATTCACTTGATATACAAAGTGTGTCCGGTATTCTTTGAGGAGTTTGGACCGTTGAAGTCCATTCTTAAGACATATCCATGACAAATGTTTTTCAATTCATGGTACTGCATCAATTGTAAACATTAACTAGGCTAATGTTTACTACAAGGTTAATGGTCTCAACCTATTTTATATTAGTGTGCACATACTACAGCAAACCATCGTAATGTACAAAACGTTTTAGTTGCCTATGTTATTCGAAGTAATCTTTCCTTGTTGGGATGGAAATTCAGTTATTATATTGATATTGTCATTATGGGATGTTGTAAACTTAAGCAACTGATTCTCAATGACCAGTATGAATGATGAACGACTCTTATTCAGTCCAGGGCCAAGTGATCGAGATAATAATTAATTGTCCTAGACTCAGGCACACTAACCACGAAGATAAATGTTTCATTCGATTAATTCCTTTCACGTAGATGATTATATACAACTCACGCGACTGAAGATTGTTTTTCCGTGGGTGTACAGTTGGAAACAAAAGTTCGTACACAGCATAGGTGGAAGATGTCCGTACCTCTTTCGAAACCAGTGATTATTGCCAGGTACAACACTTACATCTTACTGAACGCTAAAGGACTTAATACTGGGAGAATTTAACCGACAATCTTCCAACGCGGTTGTACCACGAATTCATGTGTCCAGCTGTACTATCAAAGACAAAAGTCTTGTTGTTGTCTTGTCCGATGATTTGATATAACTCGTGAAATATAATGAAAACCCCACCACAATAACGTCCATGCCCAGTATAGTTAGCTCTTTACCACATGTTTCCACCAAATTTAATGACACGACTTTTGTCTTTGATAATACATACATACATACATACATATACCAGGACGGTAAAATGAGAATACACTTTGAAGAGCGAGTTATGGTACTTTGTCTCTCGTGTTACGGTACTGATCCCCCCAAAAAAGTTATGCATAACAGAATTTCTCCTCACATACTTACGCACAGTCTGTTTCCTTGCATAGTCTGGAGGGAACGGTAGCCTTCCAGTTCACCCACAATAAAAGGCCTTTCGATGTTGACCTGCTTACCTCTCCTAAACACACGGAATAATGGCTGCGAGATGAGGCTCTATAAAATTGCCCTGTGAGAATGAGAAACGACCAATTTCCCCGTCAGCGAGAGCCAAGAGGGATGAGCCGGCCAGTCAGGAGCCCAGATGAATTATCTTGCCAGGTCACATCATGCCATGGTTATGCTTTGCTTCATGGATCGCATCAGGTCACATTAGAAGCCCTACTTTATGTTTTAGCAACTTACAGCAGATCACATACATAAGACTATCAGCTTTCGGTTGACAAGGTTGTGAAAGTACAGTAGATAGGATATTTATCAAGCATGTTTGTGTATAATTACGACAATTGAGAAGGGTCAGAAGGATCGCATCATATATATATATCGTGGTTAAATATACCTCATTGTTATAGGCATCATCATATTTATACCTATTTTGAAGTCGTATCAAACTTGTGTATTGGTTCATGTCAGACTCATTAGGCTAATGCATTGCTGAGCTATATTAATTAACGGTTAATTACTCTGTAGTAAGGTGGCATAATCTTTTCCTAGTTATTAATCAGGGAGCAAAGGTTGACATTAAACCTCCCGCTTGAAGTTGATTTTCTTCAGTTGTATAAAATCCTCTGGAACTGATCATGACAAGATTTAGATAAGGACACAGCGGAGAAATTCTTAGGCAAGCATAGGTTTAATTTAATCTTTAAAGTTGACAGTTATTGCTCTGACATAATATGATTTTCAGTAAGTATTTCTGAAGTTATCCATAATGAAGAAAACTACCCTTAGTTTCATTAGGATATTGTCCCTGTGTACATTTTGTGCAGCGGATGTTATGAGCACTGTGTTGCAGTGGCGTGAGAATTATTACCCCTATTGCGTTCCATTACTCAGTCCTACATATTGTGAAATGACAGTGAATAATGGTGCATTGTATTTTGTTGTGAAATAATGACTCGTCAAATTTTTGTACGAAATAATGAAGCTGCTGTTTATTAATTAGCAACTTCGCCAAAAAAAATATACTAATACAAATAATGGTGCTTATGTTCCTCGGAGCTCATGACTGGAATACCAAACAAACGAGGTACAGTCATAAGGTCATAAGAAGCAGTTGTCCCTCCTCAATGATGAAAGAGACTGACGGCATCCATTCCTCTGGACTATGAACCGTATATTATTTCCTGTACTGACGATGGTGTTTTTGTCTTGTCGTAGTATTCGCAACACCATTGGAAAACAGACCCAATCAGACAGAGGAAACAAGACGTTTAAGGTGCCTTGTACAGTCAGAATATAAAGTCGTGTCCATCACCAACAGAGATCACTTATTACTTGGCTTGTTTGTGAAGTTGCTACTGTTGACAAAAGATACGAGGTACTTTGGATGATGAGTTTTATACGTATACTGCACCAGAGTTCAGGCGATGACAATTATCTGGTGGCAACGGATATGATTTTAGAATGTAACTCAGTTAGCCTAGCTGGCAGGGGATATGTTTTTTTGACGAAGCTTTGATAAGTAAGAGCTCTTCATTTTGCCCATTACAGCAGGCCACTCCATGACTTAAACCCGAGTTACAACTGACCAACCCACCGTCAGCATCGGAGAACTTCATGATTATTCTTCCTTTTGAGACTTTAAATGTTTTAGGAGTAAACAGACGTCTCTAGAATCTATCACGAATAGGCAGTGAATGTTCGCCACTAATATATATATATATATATATATATATATACTAATTTTTTTTACTTAAACAGGAGAGGGCTCGGCGAGTTAACCTATGTTCTGTACTCTTTGATTATTTTGAAATTCCTCTTATAACGTGAAGTGCTCTTAAGGGTGAGACGGTCGATTAAGTGTCTATAACCAAGGTCCTTGAAATAGTTAACGTAACGTTGGATTAATTAAAGTTTAAGGAATTCATGGGTCTTACCTTAGCAAGGGGCATTATTTTTACTTCTAAAGGTCCACAATGATCAAATCCTCTGCAAGTTTTAACTGTTGTACAGTCGTATTACAATTATCTCTAATGAGTTTACACCAATCTTCTTAGCCAAATAAGAGCTAAGTGTCTGGTCAGTATTATATTATATGCATCATAAATTTTGAAGGAGTGTGGAGTTTGGTATTTTTTCTACTATTCATATTTTCCTATCCTTTGGTATCTTTTTCCTTTTCCAACTGTATTTGGGGTCAATGATTCCAAAGTCTGTGTGAGTATTATGGTGCATTTTGAAATAGTAAATATTGCTTCCAGTACTTATGCCGGTGGCGATCGCAGACATTCTCACATTTTAAAGTTTATTGGGTCGTATTCATGAATCCGTAAAATGGCCTCACTATTTTTCTTTCATGAAGCGGATAATTGTTGGACTCCAGGCGGTGCTTAATCAAGAAGAGATATTTAGCCGGCTATAATCTTGCTAATAGTTAAAAAAAATTCGGTGAGGAGAAGCAAATTCCCAGGGTTAATTATCGTTTGTGGTCATGAAATTTATCTTTATCGTAGCACTACTGATTTTTTTTCTCATTATGGATCCTATTACAAGAGATGCTTCCCTCAATATAAGTTCTAAACAACAACAACATCCATATATAGTCGATTTTGTTTATAACCCCACAAAAATGCACAGACCTCCTTATCTTATTTTTTGGCTTTCTAGGGTAGCCAACTGTAATGACAACCAAGACAATCTGTGCCAGGTACCGGAAATTTGGCTCTAGTTAAGAGTTGTGTGCAGTATAAAGCTAAACATTAGAATCTATTGAGGAAGTTTATTTCATATCATATTAGTTGGATGATATTCGAGGCATATTCCACTGGAGGAAAACTCACTGTGGCCATGGCAGAAAATTCAGGCTTGATATCAAGAGAAAGAGAGAAAATAAAATTCTGTTAATTTATCGCTCTTTTCTCTTCCCAGGTAAAGAACTTAATTTATAAAATTTAATCCGAGTTCTCGTTCGTACCGAGCATAATGTACAATACCTCAATAAAGTATCGGCCATCTTTTTTTTTTTACAAACTATTTGAAAAATCAGAGACACACCATTTCCAAACTATCTACACTCTGAGTGCCGATACTTTTTTGAGGTATTGTACAAGTTATTGACCAGTGTATGGTACAGTGTAGGTGTGTGTCATGAAATCCGTCTGTAGTCTAGTCAATAAGCGTCCAACCTATTACCATTGCTGTTGTGGAATTTAATTTATCTCTTAATTAAACCCTTGTCAGAAAATATGGCAGGAATTCATTTAATACTAAGATTGTGCGTGCTGATATGTGTGTGTGTGTGTACCATCTCATAGACAACATGATTTATTTGTGTAAGATATTGTAAACGATTCCACGGAATGGTATAATGACAAAAAAATAAAGAACTACGTTGTAGCCTACATGCTGGTCATAGTTAACTCAGTTGATTCCCCTCCTGCCCCATCCTTAAACCTCCTAATTGGCAAGTACTGTAAGTCCTGTATTGATTCATCTACAACCCGCATTCGTCCTGGTTGTCTGGTCATTATTTGCGTGCTCTGTGATCCCCTTTGTAGCTCTCATGTGCATCGTTAATTGATAATAAATTATGTTCATGGGAAGCAGCTTTATTAATTATTGCTCTGTTTGGGATGATGATGATAATGATGAATAATCTTCCAGTATGTACGGCTTGACTGAAAATAAATAGCGACAAGTTATTTTTATCACAATGAAGTTTTTTCTTCACTTTGGTTTTCTTGGCTTCCACGTATGACTTGTTGGTTGAGGTGTAGGCTACGGTAGCTTTTTGTTGATGTTACATCCTACGACATAATAGCCCTACTTGACCTAAGGAGCTGTAGATCTTATTATTAATTATTATATTATAACTATTAAAGGATTACTCTACTGAAGATATCTCAGTAGTCCTTAATTAACCAAGTATATTAATTAAAAAGCTTCCCAAACTGTTTATTGCGAAATATTTTATCCTAATGAAATTTTAGGAATGTGTTCAGTGTGTTTCCCTTCGATGTAGTTAATTCACCTTTGTTGTATTATATTTGCATGGGATGTGACTGGGTGAGATCCGAGACTCCCAGAGTGGCTTAGCCTACATGTATTAATGGTGAAGGCCTTAATAGTACACAATACTCTCTCCCTCTCATATATATATATATATATATATATATATATATATATATATATATATATATATATATATATATATATATATATATATATACACACACCGGTAGGCCTCCATGTGTGTGTGTGTGTGTGTGTGTGTGTGTGTGAATCTATTTATCTTTCCCCCCATATTTGGATTTCAGAGCGAGGGCAGGTAGTAACTGTTAAATTCTTAACGTCTGCAAATCAGTCCTTCACAATTTCCCCCGAATTCTCCCTAAAGATAAATCGTATTCTGAACACAATCGCTGGAGTTTGTTGAGAATTAGATGTTTTCATATTTACACTAAAAGCTAGTTGTTTTCACAGATGCATTCGGATTTTTTCGGTTCGTTTTCCCTTAACAAGCAAACAGATTAAACAACAGAAACCAAAACGCAATGATAGAAATGCTAATATCCTTCGGCACAGCGAGAAAACTTATTGGACGAAAACATCCGTCTCAAAGAATGTTGATGAATGAACGAAAGAAGTATATATATATATATATATATATATATATATATATATATATATATATATATATATATATATATATATATATATATATATATATATATATATATATATATATATATATATATATATATATATATATATATATATATATTGTCATTTTATAAATGAATGGTCCATTTAGGCCTACTGTGCAGGGATAATAGTAATACATTATACGGTCTACTTTAAGATAGGTCCTACATACATATAGGCTACTATGAATGAAGCCCACTCATCGCAGCGCCAGGCAGATGCCGTTAATGATAAAGAAAACAAACCCGAAGGACGCATTAACTTTCTGTATCCTTTGTCATAAGAGTTCTTTTCGGATAATGAATTAGACATTAGAGAACATACCACAATAGAGAAATATAATACCAACAACGGATATGTATGTTAACCTTCCCTACACACCCAAAGACGATTACGGGTAAGGGAGAAAACTCATGAACTAATGCGGCCTTCTCACACTCATTGAATTTAGTCCCATACTCCTCATCATCATCTCGAACAATCACAAGTAGGGCCTACTCACCACAAGAATAAGCTTACATAGAGAAGGCGACTGACTGACTGACTGCGTGACATACAGAAGGCGACTGACTGACTGACTGCGTGACATACAGAAGGCGACTGACTGACTGACTGCGTGACATATAGAAGGTGATTGAGTGACATATAGAAGTTGAGTGACTGACATACTGAGTGACATATAGAAGTTGAGTGACTGACATACTGAGTGACATATAGAGGGTGACTTGAGTGACATATAAAAGATGACTGACTGACTATACATGGAGTTTGTATATGTTCCAGTGTAGGGCATGACATATAAGGGATAGTTCAATTCATACTGCTTTACTGCATAGGGTGGGATCAAAGGATTTCATTTCATAAACCCGACTTATGAAGCTGAATGTATTTGATGAAAATGTGGGAGGATGGGTTGTGTTGGGGTGAATAATGGAAACTGATAATTGGTGTTGGAATGAGTGATGGAGATTGGTGCAAGGATGATGTTGGAATGGGTGATGAAGGTTGGTGCAAGGGTGATGTTGGAATGGGTGATGGAGATTGGAGCAAGGATGATGTTGGAATGGGTGATGAAGGTTGGTGCAAGGGTGGTGTTGGAATGAGTGATGGAGATTGGTGCAAGGGTGGTGTTGGAATGGGTGACAGAGGTTGGATGTTGGTCAGTTGGTGATGAAGTTGTGAGTGGTGGAGGGTGGGTTGGTGGTGCAGTGGATGAGTATGTTTATCGTCTAAGTAAGCTAATTGAGAGAGAGAGAGAGAGAGAGAGAGAGAGAGAGAGAGAGAGAGAGAGAGAGAGAGAGAGAGGGGGGGGGAGGTATAAATAGATGTACCGTTACTTTAGATAAATAGGCAAGATATTTAACAAACTCCATAATACAAATGAAAGACCGTCATGTTACAACTAAAATAAGAATTTTATATTTTTGGTGGGAGGGAGTATCCTCTAATCGGATTACATGAGAAATTTGTGAATATATACCCAAGTTCAGTGTACCATGTAATTTTTCAGAACGTATGGGCAAGAGCTAAAGGGAAAACTGAATCAAATTATATACTGAATCTTCTTTCCCAGAATTTTCACAATAATAAGGGCCAAATACATATAGATATGTCTGTATTTGCCTCTTTATGTTTATATTTGAGAATGCTTACATCACCTGAATATAACTAAGTACCTTACCTATCACTCCTCACTCATCGCCGCAACCCAACCTGTAGCCTACACTTAACTGTATTCCCTGCATAATGTTTACCTCCTTCATTTCCCACAACTCCATACACCTGCCTATCGTCACCCCTAAGCGTCCCTCCTCACTCACCCCATGCAACCCAGCCTTCACACCTACCCCTCACTCTTGTTTTCCTGCTGCTCACAATTTTCCTGTCCCCTCGTCTCATAAGTTATTCAAAGGATGCGCCTGCCTTGCCCCTCGCCCCGACACCGCAGTTATCGTAAATATTGCATCTTAATTGACCCCTGGTGCTGGTCGTGTAGGCGTGTATTCTACTGCCTCGCCCCTCACAACCAGCAGTGTGTACCCTCTTACCTATGGCCTACCATCCTTCCTGCCTTCCTTCCTTCAATATTTCCCTCCTCCCTTCTTTACTTCTTTTTTTTTCCTTCCTCCCTTCCTTCTTTACTTCTTTTTTTTTTTCCTTTCTCCCTTCTTTACTTCTTTTTTTTTCCTTCCTCCCTTCTTTACTTCTTTTTTTTCCCTTCCTCCCTTCCTTCTTTACTTCTTTTTTTTTTCCTTTCTCCCTTCTTTACTTCTTTTTTTTTCCTTCCTCCCTTCTTTACTTTTTTTTTTCCTTCCTCCCTTCTTTACTTCTTTTTTTCCTTCCTCCCTTCTTTACTTTTTTTTTCCTTCTACATTTTCTTCCTCCCTCCCTTCTTTATTTCTTTTCTTCTTGCTTTTAGTTCTTTGCATTCTTAACGTTCTTTTTTCAGTGCTTCGTTTTCCATTAGTGTTACGTTTTGGTTTAGTGTTACATCTTCCTTCGATGTTTTCTCTTCCTTCAACATTGCTCCTGTATTTATTAATGTCACGTCTTCGATCCTTCAGTGTTGTGTCTGGCTTGTGTTTGGTGTCTTCCAGTGTTGTATAATTATTCTCTCAGGTTTTGTTTTACTCAGATCTGTGTCTTCCTGTCTTCTATATCGCGTCATTCGTGTTCATTGTTTTATCTCTCTTTATTTCATTGTAGAACTTTGCATCGTCCTTCCCACCAGCTACACTTTTGGTTCTTTAATTTTTTCAGTTGTGTTCTAATGTGATTACTTGTGATGTGGCTTCTCTTGTCAGGCACTTGGGGATTTTTATTGTATGTGTTGTTTTTTTTATGCTTTATGTTCATTCGCTCAATGTTGCAGGATTTTTATTTTATATAATTCTCCACATTCGTGTTGTGTGTTTGGTCCGAGTTGTATTTTCTGCTATATAATAAAGTATATTCTATTCTGAAGCAGCGTATCGCTTCATTAGCAATCCAAGATTGAAATTGAGCTACCTTGTTCCTCCAGGTTTTTTGAAAGGGTTGTGATTTCTCATTCTACCAAAGATTATTATAATATTTCTTATAAATATCTACTGATGTTCTATATTCAATTAATAATAGGTGATCTTTCTATTTTTCAGGTAAGTTGTTTCTATTAATGGAGTAGTTACATATACCGGTACAGATATCCACTCAAAAGTAAGTGCCTGGCGTTATTTTATATGAAACAAATTTCATTTTATTCATCTGAAAAAGTACTGTGGAGTTTGTTTGCACCAGATTTTGTTTGTGCAACCTTTCTGCAACGTGTGAAAGTTACATCGAAACTGACCAATTTATCAAAACTACTGTACTGTAATATTTTTAGGTAGTAATCTACTCTACACTTCTGTTCTTCAGTTTATCCCGATGAGTGCTTGTGTCGAGTTTTGTTATTTTATTTTAAGTAACACCAGAGAGTTGCATAATTCTATAGAGTACAGCTACATACATTATGGAATAAAATTATTTCGCAATGAACCCATTTCTTAGCATTCTTGGTATATGCTATGGACATATTTATATAACGGTGAAGAAACTGCTAGCGTACAAGGACTATGAAATTATGTGTTCTACAAAATATAATTCATGTCTGTCAAACAAGATTAGCATGAAATGAGACGCAAAACAAAGTTAGTGGGGGAGTTTCTTTGATATTGTATACATATATATGGCACACTAGAAAAATTACCCGAAGCATTAATTGGCAACCATTCTTAGATTATGGTTGCAGTATATTGTAAAAGCCATAGAATATATAAATAAAGTAAGTAACCTATAAATGTTAAAGCGTGAATAAAGGGTCCAACAAGAGTAATGACTTGTATCAACAAAGGCAGCAAAGGCTGAGAGGGCGATTGATCTCGTGGCTGCCACCCTCACAGGCTGGCTCACTGTTGACCACCTGAGGGCTGAGAAAGGCAGAGAGAACGCTATTTACTTGTTGGTCAATGTTGCTTACAAGGAATGGAATATATTTGTAATGATTTAGGCTATGTCGTGTGTTCCGGGGCCTTCATGTAGCTGTCGTCTTTGTTGTTGATTATTGATTTTTTTAAAGTATGCCTGAAACCATACTCCCCCAGGGTAGTTTCTGCTGTAATAGTTTAGAGGAATCAGTTATACTCGATTTGTCTTTAACATATTACCCTCTTAGTCTTGATAGTCTGCATAATAATACTTTGGAACTCTTAAGGAGATTTGTTTCATGAGTTTGACTAGCGAATCTAAGTTTACTTAATGCCAGTTTATACAATGACCAAAATGCCATCTTAGGTGTTACATCAGTTCATGAAAATACCATTCCAGACCTTTAAAGGGAAAAAGTAACTTAGCTTGATGACCTTTGTTTCCTAGATGGTTCTGGAATAATGTAATATTTACGTTATTTCAACGAATGATGTTTCCATTGTTGAAAGGTTTGTTCGTGTGTTATTTTGCTATAAGGCCTACGGTAACCTTTGGACGAGAGCAATTTTTGTTTTTCCTCTGGCCAAATTATTCCTGTAAGACTTAAAGTTTTTTAAGTTCCTTCAGTGTAGATGACGTTTCGTGGAAATGTTCTAAGGACTCTATTATTATTATTATTATTATTATTATTATTATTATTATTATTATTATTATTATTATTATTGTAATATGCGATGGAAGCCTCCCAACAGGGTGCAGAAGCTGGTGTTGGAGTAAAATTAGTAAAAAAACTTATTATACATTCTATATAGTACAGTATGCTGAACATTATTTAGACTTTGATAATAATACTAATCAAAGCGCCAACTTGACGCCGATTACACAAATGACAAGATAAAGATTTGATTAAGATGGTGTTAAGATTCATACCCCAAAGCTGACTCCAGGAAATGACAAATTATCTCCAATAATCTGACTACAACACAGGATCCTTAAGGGAATAACATACATTTAAAACATTGTAGTGCCTTGATTTATTCATAGTATGTCGGAAAACAGAACCAATGAATAAATATAATAGTATTTTGTGGCTTGGAATAGTTTGGAGGTATCAGTTGCTCCATATTAACCACCAAACAACATTATATTATATACCTCCTTCAGTGTTCATTTATTTACCCTAATTGGTTATTGTAAGTTTTGGTCCTCGCAGGAGAATTTCCCTCGGGACAGAAAAATAGCTTAAAATAAGTAAGATTAAAGTATTCCAAGTCGTGGGTCGTTTGTTATGGTCCAATGAACCCCATAGGGAGTCATTAATATGTCAACCCAGTTCAAAGAGGAAAGAAAGAAGATTATTCAACGCTATAGATTTTACCACGCCTGCTGTTTATTTCCTTTCCCTCTCGCCTTTTTCCCTTTCCTTCTGGTTTACGAAATTCCTCCCGCGTTTCCCCCGCCCTTTGTTTGTACTGAAGAAGAAAAAACATTGACGGAGCTGGGATACCAATCAACGTCAGACTGTCGGCAGTATTTCAGATCCTGACTTCTTTTTATATATATATACCGGTATAAAATTTACTCTTGTTGTCGGATGGTCCGTAAACAACACAAAAGTCATTCATTTTTCACATTACGTAAGGGGAGGGTAGAGTTTTGGCATTTTTGGTGATAATGATTCCTAAAAACTATTCCCCAGCAACAGGCCACATTATACTTTTGTTAATCTGGTCCTGTTTCCTGGCATACTTTGGAGGATTCAAAGAGCTCTAATGTACCAAAAGTATACTCTCCCTTAATCAATATGAGGTTGATGACTACAATTGTATTCTCATTTTTCATTCAGACATCCTTGGTGATTGGCTGCACAAGCGGAATAAGTCATATTTTATCGTTCCTCCCAAAGCTCCTGTTACACACTTAGTATTAATACTAATTCAATATGAAAGATATTTACCCTCCGTAAAATATTTCGCATTGGCGTATTATTATTATTATTATTATTATTATTATTATTAATATTATTATTATTATTAATATTATTATTAATAATAATATATTTTCATATCATCACCACTGATCAGAGCCTAATTTTTGAGCTGAGGCTTTAAATTCTATAGTAGAAGCCATCACGAGGTGTACAAAAGAACACCATACATTTTAGATAATTTAATCTACTACGTAACTTCTGGAAACTGAATCTTTGATGTTCAGTATTTAATCAGCGTCACATGTTCGTTATCAAAGCGTAAGAGTGTGAGTAACTTGTGAAGCAGTGAACTGTACACCTTCAAGGACGTAATGTACTGTACAACCACATCAAGTGAATGAAAGTGAACCCGTATCCTGTTATTTATTTTACATTCTATTTCAATTGTCTTGTCTATTTTATCTCAGCCTTCAACATCATCGTATATTCAGCTGCATTGTTATTCATCAGATAATAATCCCTTCATTATTATCATCCGCTTCATCATCATCATCATTGTTTACCACGAGCTATATAGGATGGAGAACGAAAGATGGGGGAGACAGAAAACTATACAACCTTATTACTACACAACCTAAGTCGAGAGTAAGTGAAAAAGGCATGAATGATGGTTAGACAGAGGATGGGGGGGAAGACGAAGGAGAAAAGTTAGTGTGTGGATTGTATAGTTGATGGTAAGCG